>JAFVLL020022427.1:0-26624 GCA_021397915.2 Tor tambroides
GCTAATCAAACACTTCACCTTAAGGGAAACATTCATTCAGCTCTCTCATTATGATGGCTTCTGTGGTCATAAAGATGTATATTTATATTTCCCCACCTCGTTGCTCGGTTGTTGCAGGGAAACTAGATATTGATCTGGATATTTAGTCATTTCTTTCTGCTGGGACATCAATATTACGCTAACGTGTATGCGAGCTGTGCTTGACCCTGGCCGCTGTCTCTATCCGTTCTCCCGTTGGAGCTCAGTGATATACTATTCTGAAAAGCAAATCAATGAGTGAATATGAAGTTTGAGGAGTAATATAAGGCGACCCTGAGGCCTATAGCAGCCGCATTGATCCAATGTGTGGATTAAGGTTGATTTGTTTGTTGTGAAGCTTTTCACCTTTATATCATCAAGAGGTCTGGCACACACACAAACCCACCCAGATCCCCTAAATGCCTTTTATGGTTATTTCCTTCATTTCCATTACAACTTATTTGCATTTATTAAGAATATTGATCATGAAAGAATTATGTTATAGGCTGCTGTTCATTCTTTGTTTATCAGATATTCATGTGAGTGTGTATTATAGGCCCATATTCTGCACACTATGGTCCCGTTAGATGTCTGACCCTGTTTATGGTTTTGTGTATTTAATAAAGAATGCGATTTTTATAAAGACGCTCAGTCCTAAAGTTGGTTTTCAGTATATTAATTTCTTTTGAGACCAGAGGACGTCTAAGAAAAGAGCTGCTTTATCAGCTTTTATGTTCTTTTTATAGTCAGTCAGAGATTATAATTGGTTTTTTAAGGAGGGGTCACTGAATGGGATTTGTTATGAAGTTTTTACCTTCATTCTAACATTTCATTTTGTGTTGAGATCCGTTTGTGTTTCAAAGGGGGTGTTTACTGTACACTTGGTCATACAAACTGATATCTATCCAATCACAAAACATAAAGCATCAGTCCCATCTGATATATATTTAAGACACAAATCAATCCAAGAAAGAAGCCATCTGTTTTTAGTTGTGTGAGACAAGTCAAATGCAGAAAGATTTTAAGTAAGCTGTTATATTTGCGTGTAGTGCAGGAGAGTTGAATTTATATTAGTGGTGCCAAATGATTAATCGCATTAATCGTATCCAAAATCAAAGTTTTTGCTTACATAATATATGTGTGTACTGTGTATATTTATTATGTATATATAAATACACATACATGCATACACAATACACACACATGTATTATGTAAACAAAAACTTTTATTCTGGATGCGATTAGTCGTTTGACAGCATTAATTTATATACATTTTACATACTTATGTGACCAATTGTGTACCCAATTGGATAACAGTCTAGTCAAACAAGATGCATGAAGTTAAATAGGCCTAAATGTGCCTCAATCAGCAGTGTTGCTTACTGATGTAAAGTGACCTGTGTGTATGTGTGTGTTTGTGTGTGTGTGTGTGAGAGAGAGAGAAACTTATGAAACTCAGGGGAGGTTGATCAGGTTGCTATTGGCTGATCAGTGGTGATGTATAATCAATAATCAGTGTGAGCAATAACAGTAGGGTCACTTCAGAAAAGCTTTGAATAAACATAAGCTTGACCTTATAACCTAGTTTTAAGGGGCTTCCATTCAAGGCTATAGGCTTTTGTCGTTTTATTCTGCTTTTTTTCCATATTTTATAAAATAATGTATTTATTAGTATATTTTTGTTATCTTATTGCATTTTTGTATTATCTCTGCAATAGGAAAAAAATAAACATCATCAAGCAAGTTTTAAAAAAAAGTCTTAAGTTGAACTTTAAAAAGCCCTGTCCCCCATAGATCTCAAGCGTTTTTGAGGATCCAATGAGCATAACTTCGGTTTTACCACTGTTCAGACAGGAAATTAGTACAGATCCATGTTTTTAGCACAGTAATACAGTCAGAAAGAAAAGCAGTGTCAGGGCACTCATCAGGTTTTGAATATGTATATAAATCTGTGTATCGTCAGAATATTATATCTCTGTTTTTAACATTGCATTTTTTTATGTAATGCAAAAATCACTCCATAATTTTTCCATCTGGTTGCTCCGCTGAACAGCAGGCCCCTTCTTTGCTGTTTATTTGTGAATTTATTTTCTTGTGTAATAGCTCACCTTTTCTTGTAAAGGGAAACTAGCTAATGGCAGCCCTTTGCCCAACATCTGCTTCCTATTGCCAGTCCAAAGTCCCTCTTTCACTGGAACTACAGGAGGCCACTTTCACTAGAGCCTGTAAACACTAACTCTTAATTTGTACATCATAAGTTATGTTCTATAAATGAGGGGAGTGAAAGTGGGCCTGAGCACCTGGTGTGTGTGTGTGTGTGTGTGTGGATGCCCGATGGGTGACGAGGTACTGCCCCATGGTTGTGCCAGTTGGAAGTCTGCATGTGCCAGACAGGAAAATGTAGATGCTGCCCTGCCAACCTACTGCTGGGCTCACACAGGCAATGGATTTGGAGAGAGAAACAAGAGGCTTTTAGAGGCTTCTCAAATGAATTTGATGGATTTACCTGCTGTTGCTTATAATGTAACACAGGCAAGCCATGTAGATAGGGTTTCATGATAATAAAGAGTGTAATTTGAAGTTTTGTTAGTGTTCTTATATAGCTTAAGTGTGTATGTAGTTTAAAGCTGCAGTCCGTCAATTTTTTTTGTTAAAAATTTACAAAATTAATATAATAAGCGAGTACATCATGAATCCATTTTCCAAACCGTGTTTTTGGCTTATCCTGAATCACTACAGTACACCTATAATAAGTTTTTATATTCGGACTATTTCAGACTGGTACTGGTGGAACCGCTGCGGAGAAGCCCAGCATGATTCGTCATAGACATAAACAGAGAGAAGTAGCTCTGGCTACAATGTTCTTCCACAAGATGCACGCAGTTCTGTTTATTAACAGCTAGAGCACCAGAAGGTACGGACTGCAGCTTTAAGATGGATGATTTGCTATGATCTAATATCAGGGAATGCTTAGACTGATAACAAAGCTGTAAAGGGGTAGTTCAACCAAAAATGAAATTTCTGTCATTAATTACTCACCCTCATGTTGTTCCAAACCTGTAAGACCTTTGTTCATCTTCAGAACTCAAATTAAGATATTTTTGATGAAATCCAAGAGCTTTCTGACCCTGTATAGACATTCATGAATTCATGTCTTTTTTCACCCAAAAATTTAAATCCAGTCATCATTTACTTACGCTCATGTCATTCCAAACCTGTATGACTGACTATGGAACATAAAAGAAAATATCTTGAATAATAATAATAATAAAAAAAAAAAAATGATAATAATAATTTCAGTTAATTTAGAATGTTGTTGCCATTCCTGTAACTGACAGAATTATTTTTCAACAGAACAGCATGTTAGATCGGGTCTCCACGCCAGATAATATTTAGGATCCAGTCCCGGGCGCCAGATCCCGTCAGAAAATATCAGTTTGTCCAGTAACAGAACTACTAGTCAGCAGAGCTGTTGATACCCAAAATGAGTGTTTAACAGTCTTCTGTCAGTCAAGAAGTTGACCGAGAAAAGACAGAGAAAAGCAGAAGCAGGAGACGAAGTGATGATGGTAAAAAGTTTAAGTTTAGTGATGTTTCAATGTTCAGACTTCGTCTGACCAGCACAAATTCAACATGTACTGTTATACCAAAATTGCTTCACTGCAACATCCCATAAATCTCGGGTTTCCATAAACAAACATTCCCCTTTATCTATCTCTATTCATACAGACAAAACAGTTCATGAAACCCCACAAGCATAAGATTGAACAACAATGAAAATGCATAAGCAAGGAAAAATTAATAAGAAATATGAAATATAGAAACATAATAAATGAGTGAATGAATAAACATAATAAATGAATAAACAAAAATACTTATAATAATAAATGATAAACATAATCAAATGATAAAAATAATCAAATAACAAAAATTATCAAATAATAAATCATACGAATGACTAATGACTATAAAATGATTATATATGTAAATGATTCTAAATGAATTAAAAAAAACCCATTAAAAAATAGAAACACAACACACAATTTGCACGTGAGGATCTAAAGATCCTTCAAGCATTAAGCATTCAGCGACATCCATATTCAGCTGCAGTGCATACATGGCCATTGTTTCCATGACTTCGTCACAACTTTTGTCGGCATTTTTCAAGAGTGGCATCACCATGCCAACAGGTTAAATGACACCTTGTCAAATGTCTAGTTTGTGATGCTGTTGTTTCAAGGTGAGGTGCAGTAAGAGTGAAAGAGAGAGCAAGTTTGAGCGCTCGAATGGTCACCGATGCATGACACTGGCCTCTCATTACTGTCTCTTCTGCCTTTACCAGCACACACACAAACAGTTTTGGTTGTGAGCGGTGGCCTATTGAACGCTCATTGGTATGCTTGTGGTAATTTTACTGTCAAAACTTGCCCTCTCTCTGTTTCTGGCTGTCTTTCTCGCTCTCTCAGTCTCTGTGCCCCTGGTCATCCAGCTGTAAGTTCACCCTGAACTACTGTCAAGCACATGATCAGGGCTGCATAAAGAAAGCTGCTCTGTCTTGCTGTCTATCATATGCTGCTCTTCTTCTTCCTCTTCTCTCTCTGTGTTTGTGATAGGGCCAGACCTCTCGTCTCTCCTGTTGTTTATTTAGATGAGATCAGCCAAGGTTGGTGGTTCAAGTTCAGTTGTTATGGTGATGAGCAGACGTCAGTGTGCTGTTCTTCTAGTGAGACTGGCCGAATGGAAAAACGTCTGTCCCATCATCTTTTTGTTTGAGGGAGATTTTGTGCTTTATGTGTTTGGTGATGGAGTGTGCCACTTTGTTTGTGCTAAATTTGTTGTTGAGCTTATTTCTTAAGACAGATTTGATTCACTAACTAAGTATTAGTGGGAAACCCTAACCTGAGAGCCTTATCTAGTGAAAGCGAAACTCCAAATGTCAAACTTTCAGAAAGTTTTAAAGTAAGTTTTAAACATTTATAAATGCATTAACACTTCAAGTCATATTGTTTTCTTTCAGATGGTTGACTATACATTAACCCTTGAGCTTGACAAGCCTTTTTATGTAATTAGCCTATTTATATTTGCTAGATGTTATAAAAATAAATTAAAAATAAAATAAATTCTTTACTAAAAAATGTAGGCCTATCCCTTTTTTTGATGCAACCCATCAGAACTGCTGTTTTTTATTTTTTTGCTTATTTATTTTTTTTTCATTCAAAGCTGTTCACTTGCAGTACACAGGTCAATGTTATGGTGTTTTAACTTAGTATTTTTATGAGTAAACAAATCCAGTCAAAATTCAAACCGCAGGTTACTTATTTAAAAATGTAATCTAGATATTATGTTATGCTTTACATATAAAACATTACACCTTATTTTACTCCTTACTTCCAAAAAGTAACCTGTTTGTGTAACTGTTTGTGAGGATCTCTCATGTAGGCTAATATTAATTTTTATCCCCTACCTATACACTCTACCTCTACAGACATTTTTTTTTATAGCTTTTTTTTATGTTGTAATTTGAGACTTTCAAGAGATTTTTCTACATTTCCAGAAAAAGGAGAAACATATGCAAACACTGCAGGCCATTCTCACACACTTACGTATAGTAATCTTTGCTTATAAACAGCCAGATCAGTGTGACACACACAGTGATTATGAACATAATCCTTCTCTGATACTTTCCCACTGTGTGTGTATATGTGTTTGAGCGGTATATACGTGTCTGAACACATTTTTGCTTAATCGCATTCACACATAGTTCGTCTGACATTTTCTCTATTCGTGGTGTGTGTGTTTTTGTGCGGTTGACACTCTGACAGGCTTCCTCGCCCTTGACTGATGGCACATATGGATTGGACTAATCCAGGAACCCTTTTCCTCTCACATACACTCAAAAACACACACACACACTCTCTCTCTCATGTGCCACACACTGTCTTCTGTTCCTCACCCACAGACAGCTTCGGTTGGGCTATCTCTGTTTGTAATGGCGTCCCCTGCTCCATGATGACAATGGGGATTAAACATGAGGTTTTTTAAACGTATTTCTTCTCTTTTCCTGCTTCTGAAGAAAGAGAGCTTTCTTATCAGCTCTTCCAGGATCCACCATCATCCCTCTCTCCTCTCCTCCGCTGCCAATTACACAGCGGATCATTTACTTCAAGGGTATAAATGTTCCAACACAAGTATTAGCAAGCAGAGCTGAGTCGCTGACAGATGTACCAACTTTAATTCTCTACTTGTGTGTGTTTTTTTAACTTTAATTAATTTATGTATCATCCTTTCGTCCCTCCCGCTCAGTCGTGATAATCTGGGTTGCCATGGCGGCGGGGAGGAAGTGTCGCAGCTGTCACTCCAGCATGTGTTTCAGAGGTTCAGGTAGCTAATGTATTCAGGAAGACAGTAAATGAGAGGTAAACAGAGGAGCATTGAGCCCGTTTGTATATTTAGATGTGGGTCTGTGATGGGACAGCGAGCGATCTGCTGTGTGTGTATGTGTTTCCATCACTAAACTTATTGGCACATACTGGAGCATATCTTATTCCTAATCTTTCTTAATTATAGTTGTTTAATTAATATTACTTATTTAATTTAGTTTTGATTTGTTCACTTTATTTCATTTTATATTTTGTTCATTTTGTTCATTTTGTGCTTTTTATCTCAATATTCATTTTGTTTGGATATACTTTTTACACAATTTACTTTGCAGAAGTATGGCCAGTAAGATTTTTATTTAATTTTTTTAAAATAATACTGTTGATCATTTTTATGTCTTTTTGCTGAATAAAAGTGTCAGGAACAACATTTATGTTACAAAAGACTTCTGTTTCAAAGAGAAGCAGTTCCTTTGAACTTTCTATTCATCAGTGAATCCTGAAAAATAGATTTCCTCAAAATTATTAAGCAGCACAACTGTTTTCAACTGATCATATATACGAAATGTTTCTTCAGCATCAAATCAGCATATTAGAATGATTGCTGAAGGATCATGTGACGCTGAAGACTGGGGAAATGACTGCTTAAAATTCAGCCTCGCATCGGAGGAATATATTACAATTTAAAAAGCACAAATTTAATGTTTTATATCTCCTGCAAGGAAGTTTAATCTTGAGTGAATAGTGAGTGACTTTAATAGAGACAGAAAAATATGAAGGTTATTAAGCATTTTGCTAATTTGTTGTTTGTTCATTGTAAATTTAATTGCAATTATTTGTAATGTTGATTTGTGAGAGACAAGAAGTTTTGTAGAGAGACTGTAACATTGCTGTGTCAAGAGCACATATAGTGAGTGTGTCGAAATGAGTGTACCTATCTGCTAATGGGCTAACTCGCATTGTTTCTCTAGCATTATCATTAGCTTTGTTTTTTCCCTCTGTCTTTTTCTCTCTGTCAGGAGTTGTGACAACTTTTCTACTGTTGATCAAACAGTGCAGTGACACCTGATTAGCCTGCTGTGTGTGTGTGTGTGTGTGTGTGTTGCAGTAAGTTTTTTTCCCCTGTGCTAATTAAAGGTGAACCTGGCCTGTCAGCTCAGAGAGGAAGCAGAAACAACTACTTTGTCACGCCATACCTGCTTTTGTGACACCGTTCTGACTTCTCTTCAATGGATCCTTTTCACAGACTGTGATGATGATGCATTTTCACAGTTATTAACATCGTAAATCTAGATCTTATTTTTTAAAATGATTTTTAAAATGTGAATTTATAGCACTATATTTTACATTGTTTTTTACCTTGACACTAAATTACAAAAAAAAAAAAAAAAAAAAGTGGTTAATGCTATTGTAGATATTTTTTTTCAAACCCAACCACAGTATGACTTCCACTTCTGAAAACCCTGGAAATGTGAAATGGGTCCATAGCTGATTTGAATCTTTTCTGCAGAAGCTGCTGTTTAGCTAGTGTCAGGATGGGTGAACCTCAAAGTGACAGTTCACGCAATAATGAAAACTCTATCATTTATCTATCATCTGTCATTCTGTATTTTCAAAAATGTGGTAACAAACCCCTTTGGTGGCCATTTAGTCTTTTGGAGGGATGGACAAAAAAGCACTTTGATTTTCCTCAAATGTTTCAATATCTCCTCATTTCTCATGTTCCTCTGAAGAAAGTCAGTCATCCCTTGTGGTTCGAAGTATCAATGCTGGACCTACCTTGGTTTTCTTGGAGTATGGTATCATAAGTATGCCATGGTTTTAAAGTGCTTTTAAAGATTACATTTAAATTAGCATTAGATGATAGCAAGATAACCTAAATGTACCTAAATTGATAACCTAAATTGGAATTGAACATGCACAATTAAATATCCAAAATGATAAAAAAAAAAAAAAAAAATCTGTAATAATTACTGATAACTGATATCCTGTGCATCCCTCAGCTATGTGAATATAGTAATTGTTTAGTTTCATAGTATGGCATGATATTACCATCTGATGCCATCACTGTACAGTAGTGTAGTCTTCGTGCTGATTTTATGTGTGTGTGTGTGTGTGTTTGAGTGGCAAGTCCTTTGCACTCCACAGGACCATAATTCACTCCCACCCCTCTCTACCCAGATGACTCCTCCGCCTGAACTGGTTTGACCACTGGTCATGTGGTGTTACGCGGGTCAGTAGGAGTAATTATTTCTAGCCGCTGAATACACACTGAAGATGAATAGTTTTTGAGGAGAGTGTAATGTGTGGCTGACCCATGTTGACATATGGTTCATCCCGACTCTACAGCCTTGATTTATCCCCTCGCTGTGTGTGTGTGTGTGTGTGTTAACGAGAGGAGGGTGATGGCGCTCTTAGCTTCACTTCCATCTTCATCATGGAGCGCAGGAGACGGTTGGAGGGAAAGGCTAAAGGGGATGCTGTTGCTCTCATCATCATTTCCTCATCCCTCTGCTGCCTCATTTAGGGCATTTAGTCTAGTCTCTGTAGAGACTTGTAGCATTGTTTTCAGATAAAACAATGCAAGTTTATCTAAGGCCCTGCCCTGGTTTTGACATCCGATTTAAGTTATTCAGTCACAAGACAATGCTAAATACTGGTTTAGATAGCATTACGTGAGACATGTAGTAGTAGCACCAGCTTGCTTACTTGATCACAGTTGTCCACCGGGAATGCATTGGGTGCAACAGGTTATTGAGGAAAAAGAAATTTAGGATGGCTCTTTCCATCTGTTGTTGATTGGTGGAAGACAGATCTGTATGTGAGCTTGCAGTTGTTAGTAAAAAGGGCCAGGTTTTAAAGGTCTAGTTCACCCAAAAATAAAAATACAGAGGATATTTTGAGGAATGGTAGCCAAACAGTTGCTGGTCCCCACTGGCTTCAGTAGCATGGAAAAGAAGAAAGTCATTGGAGACCAGCAACTGTTTGGTTACCCAGATTTTTCCAAATTGTATCATTTTGCATTCAGCAGAAGAAAGAAATTTAGGTTTATGAACAGCTTGAAAAATGAGTTTATGTAAATGGTTTTGAGTGAACTATCTAAGTGGACCAAATGATTGGAGAAGTCTGACACCAGAAGTCTTGTTTCATCCGATTGGTTTTGATTTTGGTAATAAAAAGAAAATGGATAGAGATTTTTTCAGCATAATCTTCAAAAAGATTTTCACATTTTGAATATATTATTAAGTCTAATTTATGATGTATTAAAAACATGCTCTCGAGTATGACCTCACATCCCAATTGTTGTGGTGTCCAATGAATTTTTTACATGCTGGAAGTGAATGTGAATACCAGGCAGTCTCTCTTGGCTGACCATTTGAGATTAGTTCACCTGAGAAAAATAGTTAAAAATGAAAACTAGCATAATCATATCATATAGATTCAGTGTTAATGAAGAAATGGCTCCATGGAGAAATGGGCCTCTGCATCCATTTCTGCCTTGATACTCCCACTATAGGGCCAGGGATTTGTCACTAGGTGGCAGCTGGACATCATGAATGTATCTGTTTTCTACCTCCCCCTCTTTCAGCAGATGTTAAAGTGTAGTGTTTTATAGGGTGAGGCCGCTCTATGATGGCTTCTCATGCCTCTGTGATGCTGTAAAGAGCCCAGGAGCATGACCCGCCCCGCTCCGCCCTGTTAACCCTTCTGATTGGCTCTAATTCTTAGTGGCACAGTACACTGGGCACATGACAGTAACAGTGTTCCAGTTCGCTGGTGAGCGAGCCGCCCCAAAACACACCCCACATGCTCTCTCCTAAACACACACACACACACACACACACACACACACACACACACACGATCGTGTTAGTGTCACTTCTGTTTCACTGGTCTCATATGAACTTAAGTGCTTAAGCAGACTGTTCAATATGCCACCAGCAATTACATTTTCAAATGGGTGGGTTTGCAAACATCATCTGTGTTAATCTGTCTGTCACTGCCCGACTTCCTGCCGGAGGGAGGAAAGAGGATTAAGTTATTCAGTCCCTGGTAGAATATTCTCTTTGTTCACCCTGACTGAAGGAGAAGTAAATAAAGCAACAACATTTTTTCCCGACGAGTTAAAAAAAGGCAGCTTCCTCCTGCCATGTCTCTTGGATTTGACTAATGCTGTTCAGACAAGTCGTCCTCCCAGAATCCGTTTGGAAATCATCTAAACGCGAGGGGACATCATGGGTCTGGTGGTGGGAAGGAGCAGAGAGTGGCTAGGCTGTAGATTGTAAAATATGAATTTGAACGGTTAAGTATTTTCCTGATTTGATTTAATTTATATTTCAATGAGAATTTTCTTACATGTGAAATTCTCTTTTAGCTAATGCTCTAAATTATGCAAAAATGTTTCAAAAATATTATTGGGAAAAAAGTGAAAAACTACAATTTTTTTTTATTTTGAGAGAAATTAATATTTGCATTCAGCAAGGGCACATAAAATTAATTTCATAAGTATTTAAATTTTTCGTTCAAAATGTTACAAAAGATTTTTATATCAATTAATTGCATTGATTTTCAACCTTTTATTCATTAAATTCTAAAAAAAAGTTTTCATAAAAATATTAAGCAACACAGCTATTTTTAACAATGATAATGAGACATTTTCTTGAGTACAAATTGACTCTGAAGACTGGAGTAATGGCTGCTGAAAATTCAGTTTTGCCATCACGTGAATAAAGTACATTTTAAAATCTATTAAAATGGGAAAACAGTTTAAAAAAAAAATTGCAATAATATTCAATAATATTACTGTTTTTGCTATAGTTTTGATCAAATAAATGCAGCCTTATCGAGCATAAGATACTTCTATTAAAAACATCTTAGTGACACCAAACTTTTTCATTCATTCATTCAAAAAATGCATCTTTGTTGTCATGTTGTTTGTGTTGATTTATTATATATTCTAATATCACATCAAGAAGGTTGATTTATTTTTTTCTTCTTCTTTTATTCAGTAACCCCTCTGACAGATTCAGTGAAGGACTCATCCGACTGATTGAGAGTCGTTTTGAATGATTCATTAAAAGACTCTCCTCAAAAACATTCATTTTGATTGAGTTAAACTATGAATCAACGTTTATTAAATGCATATTTCCTGGCTCTGTTTGTGCTGTAGAAAACTGAAGCGATACCCATGTCTTGATTCACAGTGCCATGGAACAGCTGACAGCAGTGGTAAAATGATCTGATTTATTGTTTGAACTACTGAGAAGGAAGTAATCAGTGTGTCACGCTGGGATTTTCAGATGTGACTCTGCAGCACAGTCCCTCACACAGACACACATTCTTTAGCTCAGGTTGACAGGAACGCTTTTAAAACATCATACACCAGTGTGCCTAAATGTTATTGAGTTGTTTATTGTAGGAAGATCCCAGCTCCTGTTCTTTTCAGCTTGAAACGCTCAGAGCAGGGCAAGCATGCTCCATCACTCAGCTGGGCCAAATGAGCGTGACGCTTCCGCTAGCTGAAATTTAACGCCTCACCCGCTTATTGATCCTTCCTGCAGAGGAAAGAGAGAGAGGGGCAGCAGGTCTAGGCCGGACACTGTCCTTGACTCCGTGTCCGTTGAAGAGCCCTGGAGGACGCCCCACTTCCACTGCCCTCCACAACAACAGCCTCCTCCCAGGGGCTCACTGCACTTTACAGAAGGATATTGATTTTGTAGGAGGAATGCAAGGAGGGAGAGAGTGAAAGAGAAGAGTGGGAGGAGGAAGAGAAAGTGACAGAGAAACATAAGGCTTGAACAGGTGAACAGAGGAGAGGAGGGACACAGAATTGAGGGTTGATGGGTAACTAAAGGACATGACTGAGTCAATCCACTCTAAAATATATTCATCATATTTCAGAACCATACTGCAATGGTTATACCATAGTCTTATTTGTCTACCTTGCCATTCATGTGATACCGAAAGAATACAAAAAAAAAAAAAAAATAATAATGTATTACCATGGTACCTTATAGTACAGGTTAAACTGGTGAATTGTACAAATTTAGCAAATTCAGTCTAAAATAGTTTTTGATTAAAAATGTCTGCTAAAGGTGTAAATCTAGCTTTTTTTGACGCAGTCAATGTTTACGGAATTGAAAAACACTCCAAAGCCAATTGATTTTTTCAAATGAATTTGTATTAATGTTTAGCTTTTCAAATAGCTTAAAGGAGCATATTCAATAACAGATCAATTGTTGTATCTAGAATTATGAAAAATCACTGGCATTGGTATATTGGAACATTCATGCCATATTTTATGCCACTTTTTTAAATCATGAATTTTGCAATATACCAATGTAAGTGAATTGTAATCCTCTGTTTTGTAACACTACAAATGTCTTTGCTGTCACTTTTGATCAATTTAGTGTATCCTTGCTGAATAAAAGTTTTAATTTCTTTCCAAAAGAAAAAAAAAATTGTAGTGACTTTACATTTTGAATGGTAGCATACTGTATATGTCAACATTTCACTTTGATCAGTATGTCATCTAATCTGCAGGTTAATTCTAAACCGTCCTTTCCATTAACATAATCTCAATATTAATGTTTGCTAGCTAACATAGTGACTAGTGTGCCATAGACTGACCCAGTGCCTGTGTGTTTTTCTGCTTGTGTGAGTATAACTCCATCAGTGCGTCTGACCTTTCACCTCTCTTCTCTCCTCTTTCTCCTGTCTTGGCAGCTTGTGACGTGATCGGTCACAGGAACATCTTTTTCTGCTTTTAGATGAGGACGAGTGTGAAATAGATGTCGACACACACACCCTGAAAAGCACTTAAGCCCAGGGCTGTGTGTTATGCGTCAGGCAGGCAGTGGAGCAACTCTCCTGTGTACATTTCTAAATACTTTCAAATGATTGATTTGAGAACCTGGGCTTCAGTCGCAGGCTTACACCTGCTAAAGACCTTACCAGAGAGAGTGAATGAGAGTAACTGGAAAAGGCATGCGTAGAGTGTCGTGTGATATTAAAGCTTCTGATGTGTGTGTGTGTGTTTTAAGCAGGTGTAATATGTGTAGTGTGTTTAAAGCTAATAGACGATTCGTGTCTTAGTTGGCACATTAGTTGTTTTAAAGTCTGCGTGACAATTTCTGACCTAGCTGTACTTTTTGGGACAAAATTGCTGTAAAAGCAGCAGAAGTTAGCAAAGGAAGACTAGAGTAATACAAAACAATCCCATTAATTTTCAGTAATTTTGTCACTAAATATAATAAAAAATTCTTGAAAAAATATTACCTTTAGTTTATCTAATTAGTGTTAATAATTAACTTAGGTTCTTCCTAAAATAATTAGTGGTGCTATAACTATTTCTCATACTTTTTTTTTTTTTTTTAAATTTATCTGGCAAAAATTGTGAGAATGAAAGTCAGACTATACTTTTTTACTGATCATTTTGACTGACCAATTAAAGTGTGTATTATTAATTAACTTTCTATGTTTATATATTCCTTAGGCCTGAAAAATATATAAATATCAGTGCAAGCTTAATTTTGTTCGTTGTTACAAAATTGTTTTAATTCATAGCAAGTGCATGTTGCATTCTCAGCACTGCCGTGACAAGAGCACTAACAGGAATTAGAGTAAATATCTTTGCTTTTTTTTTAATTAAAGGTAACAAAGTGCTATCTGTTACCTTTCAGGTTTAATACTGCAACACCAACGAACGAGCACACGTTAAATGCTCAACCGGACTGCATGTTGGTGTTGTGTTGGCAAAGCCCTCGCTCCAGCATTTGCATACTTAATTTTTTTAATTTGCGTAATTACGTGTTGTGGCTTTGTATACTTTGAAAAAGAGACCTGAACCATATCTAGGAGCAAGAATATCTTAGGCTTGGAGGTAGGACAGTTAATAAACCCAAACACAATGGAAACCACATAGTAGGGCTCTGGCAGCCACCCACTTTTCCAAATTCAAATAAACACAAATATTTTACATTTTGAAGCATAAATACAATCACCAGAAGTAACAAGCTAAAGTTAGGCCATTAAGTGAACTACACCATAATTGCATAACTTCAGCTTCACCACCACTAAACTTCCAACAACAGTAAAAAAGTTTTTAACCTACAAGTTGGAAAGTTTGCAACAGTGTGAGTATAAACAACAATGCTGTGAAAGTGGACTAGTGAGTAGATAAGTTTTTCTGCTTTGCGTGATGAAGTTTACTCTCACCGACAACCTCTGATGTCCCATTTATCCACTTGTCCAACTGGCTTTTTTAATATATGTAAAGTAAAAAAAAATAATGAGTGGGGTATTACTAATGTGCTTTATGTTGTGAAAATATCTTGAGCTTGTGTTAATAACAGACCTTGTTTCAGGCATTTAACCAAGAACCCATTCAAAAAACCCACTGGCTTTGGGACAATGGAAAGGGAAGTTCAAAAATGGTAACTGGTTTCCAGGTTTTCGGACCCATTCCTGCAGCACTCTAATGGGAATTGCCATGTTGTTCTGGAAAATTTCCGTATCAGATACAGAGCTTCTGTGGTGAAGGACCAAGTGAACTTACAGTTCCTCAGACGTTTCATTGAGCCTCACTCTAGTCGGCCAGATCTGAATGGGCAGTAATGTAGTGTTTGTTTCCATAGGACCGTCCTGTTTGAGATGAGCTAACCGTGAGTTTGCCGCATGGATCATCTGGCTGTCACCTGAACCTCCTCTGCGGTGTT
Source organism: Tor tambroides (assembly GCA_021397915.2). NCBI lineage: Eukaryota > Metazoa > Chordata > Actinopteri > Cypriniformes > Cyprinidae > Tor > Tor tambroides. The sequence continues at coordinate 15,113 of JAFVLL020022427.1, forward strand.
CACATCTTTTTAACATGATGGAAATTCTTTCCTGTTACTTAGAGATGCTGACACTCTGACTACACTTCCACTTTAGCACGGTCGTGAGTGTGTTTGAGCTGGGTCCACGGGCGTGTGTCATGGCACGTATGTGGTGTGTTCTCACAGGCAGGTTCGATGCAGTCACACACAAGCCTTCAGCATGAGGTAAATGGCTCTGTTTGCTCAGGTGTGTCCGTTTTCTCATTCCCTTCTCTTCAAGGAGGACATCCCCTGCTTCTGTCCGCCTGTACCGTCGTCACCCACAGAACACATTCCTCAACTCTCTGACAAATAGGAGACGTGGAGGAAGTGTGTTTGATCTGTGTGTCCGCCGACATGTTTGCGTTTGATGCTGTACAGGTGAGCTGTCCGAGTGCTTGATTCAGCAGGAGAAAAGGAGCTCAGGAACTAGTGACACACAAGCTCCAACTGTGTACTCGCCAAACACTGGGCTCTGTTACACACATGGATCTCAATAGGGTACCTCCACACACATGTACACATAGTGAAACACTCAGATGTGTTGGCAAACACTTACAGGGTTAAATTGTAAGAATTTTTTTTTCTGCTCATCAGTCACTCAGATTTGTGCTTGCTCTGCCAATGTTTTCACTGTTTTTTTAAATTGTAAGAATGATAACTTTTAGTGCTGTAAAAACCATATAATCACATATAACAATATTATCATATATCTATATCTCTATATATCTGTATCTATCTATCTATCTATCTATCTATCTATCTATATATATACCATAGATTTTATACAGCATCTTTTTATATTTAATAATTTTTTACACAATTTTTTCAACAATTTACTGTTTAAATTCATTCTTTCTTTTCCAAGGTTTTTTTTTGTCCCCTTCATTTTTAGAATTATTATTTTCAGTGCTGTGAAAAATTTGTGTACCCTATAAATACTATAGGGTTTAATTTTTCTTTTAAAATTATTTGTAAAAACATAAATCAGTATAATTACATTCAGTAGCGTGGACATTTAAAGGTAACTGTGTTGCCACTTCAGGTTTATTTCGGCCACAATAATGCAAAAACACATATTACGTTTGTACAACTTCCAGTGAACTAAAAGGAGACCTGTTTGTTTGGTTTGAGCAATTGTTTGTGTTTTTGAATGAAACCCCTTTTTTCTTTATTTATTTACGTGTGTTTGTTGTGTGTGAGAGAAAAGAGCACTCGCTTAGGCTCATCTGTGGAGTAGAATGGTCTGTCTCTTTTTCCTTTGGAATTTGTGAGCAGCTTGATGTATTTGACATCTCTGTGACAGGCCACTGCTCCTCAAGGCTAGCCCAGAAACTGCACTGTCCAGACCATCTCTGTTTGTGTATGTGTGTGTGTGTGCGCATGGGATTGTGTTTGCACATCAGAGCAGCCAAGCATTGCCACCGGCAGAAAAAAAAATACACACAAATCCACTGGCCTTTTTTAAAATACCCATCGCTTCTGTCATGAGATAAATTTTGACACCAACAATGAGTGTGTGTCAAGTTGTCAGTTTATCTCTGTCTCTTCCTTCTACGCATCCACTTTGTCTCATTCTCGCCCTTTTCCTCTGCCTTATTCTTCCCTTCTTTTTGTCTCTCTCAGGCCTTTAAGTCAAGACTGTCCATGAATAGTGCATGTTATTTTGTTTTGTAGATTTCTGTTTGACAGTGTGCCTGTCCTTTTTATCGTTTTGGTTTAACGGAAATAACCAGAGGAATCAAGTCCAGACCGGGCCTGAACCGAACCCTCCAGAGCATCTTTTTCTCAAGAGTCTCCTTGTGCCTTTATTGCAAAACCTTGCAGTAACTTTAACGGTTATACAGCCCTATTTCCACTCACTAACACATCCGCACACTCTCACACGTGCACCCATGTCCTTTCTCAAATCAGGACGTAACCTTTTTAATGCCTTTACTTTAATGTTATTAACAGGACATTTTATTTTACTCTAAAAGTCAAGACCCATTTGGGCGAAGTCTAGCCGCTCGGCGCACTCACAAAAAGCCCTTCCCATGTGAAAACACTGCCATTATTAACATGGCTGAAATGTGAAACTCGTTCTCCGTAAATGTCAGGGAATATAGGGCATATATATGGCCCTCTTTCTCAGTTAACGTCTCTGCTGTGCGTCTGCGTTCTTAAGGGAACAGCGTGGCCATTCTGCGGCTCTGCTTGATGGGGGTATCGGGCACGGAGGCCAGATCGGGGTCACTGATGTAACACCCCCCACCGTCCCACCTGAGTGGGGTGAGAGAAGGCAGTCTCTCTTGCACCTGCGGTGAAGAAATAGAGGACGTGTGTGTCGGAGAGGGACAGGAGTGGGTGCACTTGTGAAATTTATTTGGGTATCGGAGATTTATGCCGGTTGCTGTTGGATTTACAGGTCGGAATGGAATGCAGCCCAATGAAACGCTCTTTGATGGGCAGAGCAGGTTGAATTTTAACAGACGAGCGACGCATAGAAGGCCGTAGTTTATGTGGCTTTGAGAAGACCCTCTGCTGCCTTCTAGAGCCGTAAAAACCTGAGATGCCCATGAACTAGAGCACTATGGGATGGTAGCAGAGGGTTCTGGGAAGTGTGCTCTGACTGGGAAGAGATACTTATGAAAGTGTGTGAAATTTTCCTCTTTTGGAGCTTTTTACTTTTGTAGATATATGAATAGAAATGTAATAAAGCTCAGTATGGACTTTGTATGCTTCTTTGTGAAAATGCTGATGTTGTCCTGAGAAAACATTGAATATACAGTGCTTTTAAAAACTAATCAAATTCTACATTTATTTGTGGTTTTTGTTATCTTTACAGAGGCGGAGGCTTATACAGGAACTGGGTGAGCAGAGGATTCCCTACCTTTCTCCTGCAGACCCAGGATTTCAGGAACTGGTTAGAAATTCATACAAATCTCCACAATGCTTCATCATTTTTGATCTGTATGTACTCTACAGTTCAAAAGGTTAGGGTCAATGGGCCTCATTCATGAAACATTCGTAAATATAGGAGTAAATTCTGAGTAATTTGTTCGTAAAATGGACCTTCCCGAAAACTCTCCTCTGGATTCACAAATGCTTCGTAAACTTCCGATTTGATAGTTAAACATGCTTATGTTAATGAATTCCAATCATTAGTAAATAGGGCTGGTGTACACGCTCATTCACAATTAGCATAATCCCTGCCTATGAATTACAACTGCTCAAATTGCGTGTCCAGGAACACAGTGGAATATTCTGGTCTACTTTCTCAGGTTTGGCTCCAGTATATTGCATAAATGCAAAAAAGACTAATAAATATTCAATTAACGTGTCCATCAAAGCGTTTAGCCAGCTGAAAAATGCCAGGTGCTCTTCTAAAAACGTCCAACTGGTGGCGCTTGAGAATGCTTTGGTGGCACAGCGTTTTTCCAGCTGAGAGGCTTTGGTTGCTTTGATTAGGAATATCCACAGCAGTAACGTATTACTAGTATCTCATTTTGAAGAATATTACTGAATATAAAAATGCAGTAACCAGCAATATTAACTTCTCTATTGTTGTTCAGTTGTTGTAAAAGTAGGATGATTGGTCGGGGTAGTATTTGTCCCGCCCCTCCACCATTGATTAGACGGCTAGGTAAGTGACAGTGACAAGCGCAGTGTTTTACCCAAAGCTAAACAGTTTATCACCTCTCAGCTACAAAAATAAATAAATAAAATAAATAAAAAACCTGGCAAACAAACTTGTAAAATATTATAATGGCAGTGCATCAAAATTCAGTGTCATCAGTTTGCCAAAAAGAACACAGAATGTTTTACGCACCATTTACACGTGGTAAGGAGCAGTTGTACATTTCTTTCATACAACTAACATTTTGAAAATACCAACACTTTCATGTCAAATTTTCATCCGAAAATTTACGTCAGAACAGCTTTACGAACGATTTACACACAAATTTGTTCTGCTCGTGTTTCATGAATGAGACCCAGTGTGTGTGTATGTATATAGACAGTAAAAACATTTATAATGTAGCAGAAGGTTTCTATCTCAAATAAACTGTGTTCTTTTGAACTTTATTCATCAAAGAATCCTGAAAAAAAGTATTTTAGTTTCCACAAAAATATTAGGCAGCACAAATGTTTTCAACATTGATAGTAATAAGAAATGTTTATTGAGCACCAAATCAGAATATTAGATTAATGTCTGAAGGATCATGTGACAGGCTGTTGAAAAATTAGCTTGGTTGTCACAGGAGTAAAGGGATGGTTCACCCAAAAATGAAAATTCTGTCATTATTTACTCATCCTCATGTCGTTCCACACCCATAAGACCTTCATTCATATTTGGAACACAAGTTAAGATATTTTTGATGAAATCCGAAAGCTTTCTGACCCTGCATACAGAGCAACGAAAAGTCTTGACCAGAAAGTTATCTTAATCAATTAGATTATGTTTGCTTGTAACAGTGTGTAATCTGTGCACAATCTTTGTGTAATCTGACAGTGGGACTCCAGTTATGCAGGATTGGCTTTACGACAGTCTAGTGCCCTGCCAGATGGTCTCCATGAGAGGGTGCAGTCTGCTTTGATAACTCTTCAGCGGCGTGGATGTCTCCTCCGAGATCTTGTCCGAGTCCGAGACCGGGACGTCTTCACAGCTGTTTCGCGTGCTCTCGTGGGTCAGCCGGGCCACACATACCGTTATCTGGACACCCGTCTGTTCACTATCCCCTGGCACTGTGAGGGAGAAGAAGGCCAGAAAGATGAGAAAGACAAACCTTGCTGTGACTCCGACCTGAGGGACGCTTGCAAAGCATTGTGGGAGCTCAATCAGTTCTTTTGCTCGGATGTAAAGCAGCAGACAAACGCAAGAGGCGTCAAGCGTTCCCGCAGTGACACTGAAAACAGTGAAGACACACCGGGGGAGGGGATGTGCGAAGAGAGTGTTAAGGACAGGTTACTTGAGGAGAAGGAGGAGAAAGAGAAGGAGGAGGAAGAGGAAGAAGACAGCGGTCAGGGCTGTTCTCATTCCTCACCTCCTTCATCTGCTCCGCCACCTGATGTGGCCGGCCTGGTTCAGTTTAACATCACCCTCATCAACTACATGGACCCTACAGCCATGACCCAACTGAAGGAAGAGCCGTATTACGGCATGGGCAAGATGGCGGTCGGTTGGCATCATGACGAGAACCTGGTTCCTCTGTCACCAGTTGCTGTCTACAGCTATAGCTGCCCAGCAGAGCCAAAGAATGAAGGTGAGAGGTCAAAAGTCTTGGGTAGAGCATGTAATACTGTATCAGAGCCATGGCACCGTAGGGCCCTACCACTGTGGTTGTGAGCCTCTTAGATTCCAAGGCCCCATTTTGTCCAAGACAATATTCAAAACCCTCCTATATAAGCTGATATGTACCTCTAGTAATTCTGTTGTAACAAAACAAATAAACTTAAAAATATAATAGCAATTTACTGTTTACTCTACATCTTTATTTTAGTGTGGTTTTAGCATTTTTAGTTAAGATTATTATTATTATCATTATTATTATTATACCTACATTTACATCAAGGATAGCGTTAGTTCTGGCAGGTCACACCAGTTAAGCTTGCATAGAGCTGACTCTCAGCTGATCCATGTCTACCTATAGGAATACAAAGCCTTTCAGGGCATCACTATATAAGGTCTATCCAGTATTCAGTAGGAGATAATTGCCCTTCTCCATCCCCAGCTCCCCCTTTCTTCCACAGTCAGAACTTCACTTATATTCCTTCTTGAATCAGAGTCCTTTATCTTGAAATATATTGTCACATTAAATTACCATTAAGAACATTAATGATATATGCTACATTTGGCTCTGTTCTGTTTACTCTAGGGGGGGTTATTTCTGCTCTCCCTGTTCTTATTTATGCTAGGCTGCATGGATGGGCAGGGAGTTTTTGCCCAGAACAGAACCATAGCACCAATCCAAACTGTGTGCTAATTGTCAATCATCTTTGACGACAGTGATCCTGACAGGAATATTTTTAAGATTTATTGGGGCTTCTCTGGATGTTTGCCAAGGTCCCCTAATGGACTCCAGCCCTCTGGGTGAGAACCACTGCTCTACCCAATGATACATGATAAATAAATATTCATAATATTCATTGTTTATTGAATGTATTTATTTGTATGAAAAGATAATATTCCACAAAGAGTTGAGAAGAAAATTATTCAGCTGTTACTTTATTTTTAGACAAAAATGTAATGTAAATGTAATCAGAATTTCAGTTGTTAATACATAATTGCCGCTTATTTAAAAGCATATACTGTATAAAACATTATAGAATTACACTTTAGGATTGAAGCTGATAATTAACTGAAAAATACAAATTCTGTCATCATTTACTCACCCTAATGTCATCCCAAGTCTGTATGACTTTCTTTATTCTGTGGAACACTAAAAGAGATGTTTTGAAGAACAGTTTTTGTCCATACATTGAATGTCAGTGGTGACCAAACCTACATTATTTTTCTTTTTTGTTCTGCATCTGTATGAAATGCATTATTAGAATTTTCATTTTTGGGTTAACTCTCCCTTTAAACATTCCCACTCCTGTTTCATTCTCACTGAAGAGACAACAAATCCTTTATTTTTCTAGCTCACCACTGAGAACCTAAAACATTTATTATGACACCAGCTCGTTCAAAACCATCCTTCACTTGATAGGTCGAATGTGTTCATGCAGTCATTGTATGAACTTATTCCATGAAGAAGGAGCCAGATCTTCCATATTTCACATGAATCTCACTGGAGACATTTTTCTGGACATCACTCTCTCTTGACGTCAGGCTAACAGCTTAGCATGCAGCTGTGTGCGTGTGTGTGTGTGTGTGTCAGTTTGACAGAACAGAGCATGGTGTGCTAACCAGAACCACCTGCCTCACGAGCTCTGTTTCGCCAATCTCTTACTGACCGATTTGACCTTTGACCTCCCCAGGGCCCGCTTCAAACAGCGCATGAATGGTCTGTGTGTGTTTTTCTGTGTGAATGTGTCAGTTTGTGTGGAATTATTCCACAGCTGTTCTTTTGGAGGTAAAATTGACCCCTCGGTTCTAGACTTCAGAGAGACTCCCCTGATGGAACGCTTTTGCAGCGCGTACGCACCCGTGCAAAGCATTGCACAAAATGTTGCCTTCACTTTAGAGAAATCGCTATGAAATACTGCAGACCAGCTGAAACGGATTGTTGCTCAGAAGAAGTTCACTTTGTACATCATTTATTTGTTGCTCTGTGTGTGTGCATGAATGGGTTTTATTTTTTTTTATTGTCCCTTCGGATAACATCTGTGTGTTGTATAGATTCGTGTTTCACCTGAACACGCTTTGAAGAAGAATATCTCACCGAAGCTTTTCATGATGCCCGTATCTTTTAACACATCTGTGATGGGTTTATAGAGTATGCTGGCTGTGTTGCGGCGTGTAGTATCACGAACAGTATCCATCGGGGGGAGTTGCTCAGTGACAAATCTGTTCAGCTCTTCATCCAACACTGACTAGATCCAGCTCATTTCCTTTTCTAACAGGCATTGGGTTGTGCCACTGTGATTTTGAAGTGTTTTTGATGGAATCTTTTCCGCCGCTGCTGTGTTAGCTGCAGATGGCCCTTTGAGAGCTGTGTCAGAAAGCAAAGGCTGAAATTAAGTTACTATTTATCCCTGCTGAGCGCAGAGAAAGCCTTGCTCAGGGCTCGGGCTTCTAAGAGCGCTTTTGTATTGATTTCACTGATAGGTGCCAGCCTGCCCTCTCTTATTATATTTATTTGCTTACTTTTTTGTCTTATCAGTTACACTTTCTTTCTATATTTCTCTTTGGCTCTGTCATTGTTTTTTGATTAACATAGATCATTGGTGGAAGTTGCATAACATTTTATTAGTAAGTACTGTATTAAGTATTAGTAAGACATTTTATCCAAAGCGACTTGCAGTGCACTTATTAAGGTTCTTGAAACGGCAGCTTCAGGTAACGACACTAAATTGCTGCATTGTATACAGAACCGACTGAACAACTAGTTGTTAATGCACTGATGTCTAAAACTCCTTGTAATTTTGTGTTGCACAATATATCGTTTATCCACCAATATTAGAGTGTTTTTTAATTGCATTTGCTTTGCTCTATTTTTACATTTAGATTACCTTTTGTGGTTATGGATTCTCACTTAAAGTTAATATTTAATAGTAAAAATTTAATGTAAGATACGGCAAATGTCAAAATGAATATCCATTTTTCATACTGTATAGTATAATGTTGTGATGTCTAAATTCACTTGTACCATTAAAAATATTTTATTTTAGTTTTTAGTGTTTATTTTTGATTTAGGCATAAATAATTTAGGGATGGCCATGCTTTATTTTACCGCATCCTTGTTGCAGTGTAATTACACAAATAAGTACTGACTAATATTAATTAACAACATGCACTTATAATAAGTTGTTTATACAAAATTGTGTATGATTACTGTTATTACTATAGTAAAAACATGTCCTGTAAGTTGTCGCAAGGACACATTAAACTATTACCATAGAAATTTAACATCGACCATTCAGTGGTCACTGGCTATAACAAATAAATATCTGATTATGTGTAATTTATCATTATTTAGATAAAAAAAAAATGGTACATCCCTGCTGTAAATGTCAAACTACATCTTTGTTTACAGGGGTGACTGAAAAGGACGGGGAGGGACAGAGTAAAGAAAAAGAAAAAGAAAAAGAAACAGAGACGGAAGGTGAAGGAACAAGTAAAGAAGAACTGAAGAAAGAAGGAGAAGGTTCGGAGAAGGAGGAAGTGCAGAAAGAGAAGGCATGTTGGCGTGTTGGACTGAAGGTGGCCTGGGACATTCACACACCAGGTCTGGCTTTGCCTCTACAGTCCGGAGACTGCTACTATATGACAGGTACACAATCACATTCATCTGTGTCCAGAAACAGTAGACTCGAGTACATGTGTAAAGCGGATTGTACCGTCTCGGTCATGTTGAAATGCATTAGACCAGGAATTATCTTTCCCAGAAGATATACACATCTACATCCTTTTATATACATATGTGTCTGTTTCCCTAGGATTTTGCTTCCACAGGTTCCTTTATCATGTGTATCAGAGAGGTTACGGAAACCAAATGTTATTTTATGAAGCTCTGTGACCCCTGTCTGAGAGTAGGACTGAGAGAGAGAATCAGTAAATCAGACTTTTTATTACTGATGGCTACAACAGATGCCCCCTGTCTCCAACCCCACATATGCGCAAACCTTCTACTCTAAATATCCCATAAAGTGAGTCTGATGACCTTGATAAGGACACTATTTATTTCCCGATTTCTGTGTACAAGCATGACTAATGCTTTCCCCCCCTATGCACACAGTTTTATCATCTCCGCTTGGGCATTTTCATCTGTTTGGAAGAGCTTTCCAGTGGTCGGGGCTCTTTGTTGCTGGCTGCTCTAAACTGAGCATTATTTATACCTACCTAATGGCACTCTTAGTCCTGTGAAGTGACTTTAAGTGAAAAGCTAAAGCAATATAAACATAATGGGTCATAATGGGTTTCCTGGGCACAGGACAAGGGTGAAAATGTGACTGGGAAACTGGCTTATAAACTGTTAATGACACTATGTCTTCTGGCCGAGTTAGTCAGATTTTTTTTAAAAAAAAATTTCTGTTGAATTTATAGAAACTTACTTCCAAAGGCACATGAAGATGTGAAGAAAACCACTCCCTAAAGATAAAGCTTTTATTTGGGTGCTGTAGTGTAGCAACTTACACCTCACATGGAAAGATGGAGGGCAGGAAGGAAGATATAGTGTACCAGCGCATATCAGGTGCTTTTTCAAAAAAAAAAAAAAAATGTGTGTGAGAAATGAGGTACATAAAGAAGGTGAAGGATGCAAAAAGCTGTAGTTTAGCAATCCATAATACAAGAAGGAAAAGAGAAGAGGATGTAAGGTAAAGAGAACAGAAGGAAGGGAAACAAAACAGAAAGGAAGGAAATAAAAAGAAAAAAAGAAAAAGGAAGGAAAAGAGAGAAGGAAATAAGGAAAAGAGAAAGGAAGAAAGGGGAAGGAAGTAAAAATGATGTGGAAGGAATTTAAAGAGAGAGAAGGAAGGTAAAGGAAGTATTAGGAAAGAAAAGGAAAAAATGAAAAAAGGAAGGTAAGTAAAAAAGGAAGGCAAAGAAGGAAGAGATGGAAATGGGAGAAGGGAGGAAAAAGGAAAGCAAGCAAAGGAGAAAGAAAGAGTGGGTGAGGAAGGAAGGTGTGCGGAGAATAACTTACAGTTATTCAACTCCCCATTCCTATGATTCTCTAACACTGTCACATCTCTTCCCCTCCATCCGCTGATGCCTCAGACTCCTGTGTGCAAATCTAATCAGTAGATTCTCAAAAATGGAATTTGGTGCTGGGTAGCGGAGAACAATTTGTTGGACCGACACCGGGCCCAGCTGGTAATAAGATTTCCTGTGCTGAATGCTCCAGGGACAGGACAGACCTAGGGAGAGGTTTTGACCCAATAGATTTAAAAGCCCACTTTTAACTCGAGGACAGCAGCCCCTCGACGACAAGAGAATAATGATAAATATTTATTAGGAGAATTTGGTATGGCCCAAGATTCACACCGAGGTTGTGGCAGAGCCAAGATTGAGAGAATCGAAGTATTATTAGATACCAAGTGTTTTAAAGACAATTTAATGCAACAGAAAAAAATAATAGCATACAGAGGAAATGAACTAGACATTACTGTTTATGCTGCAGTACATCAGAGAATGCAGGAAATCCGTTGATTTCAATGGGACAAATCAAAGTCCCTTTCAAGGAAAGTCAGTTCACTCAGTGTCTATAATTACAATGCCTTGGGCAGCTATGTAGATATATATGATATAATATACTCTGAATAACAAAGACAAATGCTCCTCTTCCTAGGTTCATAATAATATTGAAGTATGTTTCTTCTGTTGTCTGTGTGTGTGGCTGTTGGTATGTGATTGTATCTATAGATGATCTGAATCGGACGCATCAGCACTGTGTACTGGCTGGTGACACGGCTAGATTCAGCTCAACTCACAGAGTTGTACAGGTGAGCGTCGCCTCTCCTGTTGTCCTGATCAGACCAGAACCTTCATCACCGTTCATGTTAAATCCTCAAACAGTATCTCTGTATTTCTGGCTGCTAAGTAAATATCACACTATTATCTGTCATGTTCCTTTAGTGTTGCACAGGAACGCTGGACTACATACAGAAACGCTGCTCAGAGGCCTTGGAGAATTTACAAACCGACCCTGAGAAGAACACCAAGAGCCTGGAGTCCCTTCTCCCCTCCTCCCTCCAGCGCATTGAGGACATCCACAACGAGGTGTGTATTTGAACAAGATTGTGAGTGTGTTTGAAGCAATGTAAAATGTGTACTCTGTAGCAAATTTGCTTAAAAGGGAATTGTATATAAATAATTACAATTAATTATGATTAATTACAATTATTTATATCGGCTGACAGTAATAAC
>JAFVLL020022427.1:26724-101863 GCA_021397915.2 Tor tambroides
AAAACCTAGAAGTCACAATTCTTTGCAAAATATTCTCCATCTTTAGAGGAAGACCTTTGCTGAATAAGCACCCAGCTAAAGAAATGAAAATGTAGTTTTATTTTAGATGAAAGCGTCTGTTAAATAATATTTGTCCATTAGAATTATGCACAGTATTTAAGTGCAGCTTTAGCATGTTGTGCCATTTTCTCTTTGAACAATAAGAACAAGAGTCAATGAAAATGTCTACCACCACACACTTGTTGCATTACTTCAAGCTCTGGGATATCAACTAGTTCCCTCATGCTGCCAATACATCCACATCCTAAGTCACATATAGGGCAGAAAAAGAAAGCGTGATAAACAATGGAGAAAGAGAGCGAGAAAAAAAAAAACGTAGCAAAGAAACACATGTGGCATGAAAACCTATGGTCTGTTACTTCTGGAAAACGTCAGTATCAGAAAGTAATAATTAAAGATACACAAACCAGAATAGGGACAGGAGGACGGAGAGAGAAAGACAAACAAACATGACAGACAGAGAAAGTTTAAGATGAAAATCAATAAAAGACATAACACGGAGCGAACGAGACCGCTCTTTTTTCACTCGTGGCAGGGAGGCCACTGTCATCATGTCTCAGGAATTAGGCAGACACATGCGTTGGTGCTGCAGTAGGAGTGAGGCGCCGCTCTTGGCCTGCGGTTGGGGAACATGAAAGGGTTTGTGGGATGAGCAGGAGGGCTGGCCTGGCCCCTGGAGCGCCGCGCTGCTCCTAGCCAGAGAAATTTGGCAGCACGCTCTCTCTGCAGCCCGCGGAAGGAATCCACTCTTATATTCCAGCAGGGAACCACAACTCCAAACAATCCCCCGAGAACAGGGCTTCTGACAAAACAACTCTGTCCACACACGTTCATGCACATACTAAATCATTAACGAACACAAGTACACACTCATACAAATTAGAAGACATGCCCTCGGTGTACAAATGCGCATCTTAGAAGGTTTCACCTGAGAATAAATGCTAAAGGGCCTAGCAATGGATTCACTGTCTCTCAGTTTCTTATCCTCCCTCCTTTCTTTTCTGTTCTCCAGAGGGGAAAAACTCTCCAGACACACACACACAGACTCTGGCTTGCCTCGGCGGCTCATTTGGCTGTAATGTTCCCATAACAAAGTTGTCTTTGTATTTTGTTTTATTGCGGCCAATTAAATGGTTAAATCTGATATCTATCATTAAGAGGTCAGCCGGTGTGGTGAGAGGAGTGAGAACAGAGAGCAAAGCAGTGAAAAGGTCAGAGGAAACCCTCTGTCACTCCTCTACCTATGGAAACACTAACAGAATGCTGCATGTCTCAGCAAAACCTCTTCTGATAATAGGGCAGCTATAACAATGTGTCGTTGACTAAAGAGATTTTTCCAGAGAAACCTTCCAGCTCACTGATGTGTTATTGTTTGATGCTCTGAATTACATTCATTCCAGCCTCATTTTAGGATGCGGAATCATTACTTATGTGTATGCGTGTTCAAATAAATGAGAATAAATAGAATGATAAATGAGTTTGGAAAAAAGAATGATGACAGTTATTTGCCATGTTTTTTTATAGAATCTGAAGAAAATTACAGTAGGAAAAACTATTAAATCCTAGATCAAGGACTTTTAAACTTTTAGTGTCAAGAAGCCCAAAATAAGATATTTCCAAAATATATAATTATAGTTATTTAATTTCAAGAATAAAAAAAAAAACTTTCTTACTGTCTGAAAAACATATTAAGCTTCATATTATAAAGACAACATGCTGTTTCCAAAATATACTATCGTTCAAAGGTCTGGGGTCAGACTGATGTTTTTTTGAAGAAATTAATACTTTTATCCAGCAAGCATGCATTAATTTGAAAAAGTGACAGTCACAAAATTTACAATGTTACAAAATAGTTCTGTTTTTTAAACTTTCCATTAATGAAAGAATCCTGAAAAAATGATCATGGCTTTCATAAAAAAAAAATAATAAAAAAAAAAAAATAAGAAGAAGAAGAAGCTCAACATAATACGAAATGAGCACCAAATCAGCACATAAGAATGATTTCTGAAGGAACATGTAACACTACTGAAAATTTAGCTTTACCATTACAAGAATAAATTACGTTTTAAAAAAAAATTGAAATCATAATATTTCACAATATTACCATTTTTACTATATTTTTGATCAAATAATCAAAAGAGACTTCTTTAAAAAACATTACAAATCTTATTGACCCAAAACTTTTTAAATGTAAATGTAGTTTACTCCTGTTTTCAAAACTATAGCTTTTTATTTTTAAGTGTACTATTATTATTTCTTACAGTTTAAAACTAGAGCTATCAAAAAAAGTGAATTTAAGCCTTTAAAATGCTAAATGAAACAGTAATAATACCAAATTTAGTAAATGTGTTAAAAAATAGTGTAAAATGTAAATGTTGACAATCCTAAAAAAAAAAAAATTCTTTTTTTTTTCTCAAATTTACCCTTGCAACTTCCTAGATCCCAGTGTGAAAATCCATGTATTAGATTATTACATGTGAATGAAACATTTTGTGTGCAGTTTACTGTACAGATATGGCATCTGCATAAGAACCTGTACTTAAATGTAATGATTTTGCACTTACAGGTTCTCATGGCCATTCCCATTTCGAATGAGATGGCTAAGATATAACCTCAGACAGTAGGAGGCAGCACAGACCGACAGATAAGCCATGCACCATCAAACTCTCTCTGTCTTCTGCTTTCTTGCCTCTCTCTCACACACACACACACACATATTTAAACAAAATGATACAGTTTTAGACCAGAAGTAACTGTCCATCCCTCAGGCTCAGTGTCTTGTCTCAGGCACACATCTGCGGAGCAGATCACAGGTCTATGGCCGCATGTGACATATGGCCTACAGAGAAAGAAAGAAATGTGACCAAAATCAAACCAGGCTTCCATCTCCCACGTTCTCACTTGCTTTCTCTTTCTTTTCATCTATAGATTCATCTGTCATTTCCTCTTCTGTGCTGCAGGGCCAGATTGAATTTGGCTGCTGTTGTTGTTAGTGGCCGTCATTTTGTTGTTATCCTTCACAACACGGGCTTACATGCAAACACACAGTCATACAGTTGCTACAGACACATCTTTCCCACAGAATCAGCAGAAAACGCCGTCCTGACGCTGCCAAACCAGCAGTCGGGAGGGAAAATGACTTCTGGTGACATTCGATTCATCCGCACGACCGCAAAAAATATTGCGAATGGCCACCGACTTCAGTTTACATCTGCGAATGATTTTGAGGATGTCACACTATCAAACACGGGGGGGGGGGGTTAGGACAATTTATAACCCTTCACAGGTATAATTTATAGGATTCAGAGGCATAGAGGTTTATGTAAGGCCAAAGTATATGGTCTGTAAAACAAGGCTTATTCAAGACTGTGTACAATGAAATCTGACAAGATGTTATCCCGAAAAAAAAAAAAAAAAAAAAACTCACCTCTTCAAATGTTAATAGAGAAATTTGTCCGTTCTGGCACAGACCACAGTTTAATCAAAGCATGGTAATGTCTCATACAGCATGAGCAGGAGACACAGAGTATGCACTCATGCAGTAAATTGGCCATTAGACATAAAGAGATGAGTTTAAAAAAAGAACCATGAAGACCGAGAGAGAAAAAGAGAGAAATATGCACATCATAAAACCCAAAAATACACTTCTGCGCATCTGTCTCTCTTTAAACACATTCGCTCAGCTATTTCACTTTATAATTTCATGTTCGCAATTAAAACATCCTGGCCCGTCCTTGAAGCTGACTGTAATTTACTGAAATAATGCTCTAAATCAAGTGTTTCCCCTCTGACAGACTCCTGTCTCTCTCCAGAGGAATCTGGGATTCAGAAAACCACAGTCTGCCATCCGCATGTTGTTGTCTCTCGAAAACACGTTTAATCTGCCATCGCTGACTAATTACCAGCAGCAAAGCATGCCGGGTAAAGCCTCAAAATGGCTGTCTTATGTTTTCTGCGTGCAGCCTGTAATAACGGCCTTTCTTGCGTTTTTAATTCGGCTGATTTACGAGGCAGGAGCTGAGTCAGAGGCGTATAAAAAAGGGTCGCACTAGGTTTACAGCCCAACACATCATAAATCAGCCCATGACAAAAAGTGTCAACAGTTTACTATGTAAATTTAGGAGGAGACAAAGGGAGCGCTATTGTATCCCAGCTCGCTTAGGGCCAAGTGCTGTTTACTGTTTAAACGCATGATTATATGCATCCCTTCACCCGCTCATCAGGTCGGCATAACCACATGTTAAGACATCTCTAATTGCTACATTCGCTGGCACAGCCTTATCCTTTGCGCAAGTCAGACCGTTAGCACTGAAAAGCATGTAATTAGTCAACATTTCGTAGCATTTGTATGTGATAAACGGTGTCAAAAAACATTCAGACTGAACATTCCTGTGGGTTCTGGCTCAGGGAGATTGTCTTTGTCTGTCCAGGGCTGCAAGTCAACAGATTTATGGGTTCAAAGGGTCAAAAGAACCGGCACTGTGCGATTTGCACACCACGTGCCGTCGATGCCGATCGAACAACGCGTGGTCTTCTGGTGTGACACGTGGCGGGGTCTTTTTTCTTTTCCTGTCTGATCAGGACAGCTAGGATGTTTCATCCCGCCTGTTGGGGTCTTTCGCGGCAGCCCGGAACGATGCCAGCACTTCTGTCACCTCTCCGGTTACGGATAAACAAACACACTTTATTCGCTGGCTGAAAGAAGTGTCTAATGAAAATGTCTGGAAGCATTTTCTGCAAAGAAATAAATTGATAAGTCAGTAAATATTGTATTGCCAGCATTTCGGTTGCAATTGCAGTGTCAGTCGAAACAAAGGGAGAACGGATTATTAAAGCCTTGGACACATATTCCGCTGTTAGGAAAACCCAAAAAATTCAGTCGAAATTCAGCCCGCAACCACCATAAAAGTTAAAAGTCAGCTAGCTAGGCCTTTTTTCTTTAATGATAAGAGGAGCATTATATGTGGTCACATATTCGAATGCCACCTGCAAATTATTGGCCCGTGGAGGGATTTTTTCCCTTTAACACATACAAATGCATTGTGTGCTTTTTATTGGGGTAAGCGAAAAAAAGAGAAGTCACTAATCTGATCCTGGTTCAGTCAGAGGACGCCCACCACCAACACATCTGCAGACCAGCTGAACGAAGCGTTCCTATTCGTTCCAACTCCTCCTCAGCATATCAAAGAGCCTAAGGGTGCCTTGGCACTGCTCGGATAGTTGTCCTTTTTATAAAAGACAAATAAGCCCAAACCTCGGGCTGCCGTCCAAAAGCCGTCTATGACACCATGTTGAAACGAGCACTTGGCCGGCAGACATGCGATCAACATGCGTTTAAAAGCTGTGGCGGTTTCAGGACGGCAGCGCTTGTCTTCCACATTCTAATACAGTCACACATTCTTTCATTAATCTGGCCCAGCGCTGCGCCGCAAAACAACATAATTTGCAAAACCACTTGATGGCTTCAAAAGGTTTTACCCAGACGGCTTTGGTCTCCCTGACAGTGGGAGAGACAGAGAGGGGGAGGATGGGGGTTATGGAAAGTGTCAGCACTAGGTGTGTGGTAGGCCTCTGTCTTTGTCGGCCTCTTGCGTGTGCTCTTTTTCCCCTGAAGGGTGTGTTTACGTGTCGAGAGGGGTCAGAATGTTTGTTTGACATAGTGATATCATCATGAAAATCATGAATTACAGTGGTGTTCAATTAAGCGAAACATCACAGAACGCTTGTTTTTCTTCCCCTCGGCCTCTTGCCGCTTTTGTGCATGCTTTTGCAGTTGACGCGTGCAAGTTTGAAGGGTCCTGTGAAGGCTGAAATAATCAGGTGTCAGGATAAGGGTGAAAGGCCTCGTGATGATGTAGCTGGTGTGATGATGATGCAGAAACTGGAAAACAATGCTGCCAGTAATGATGAAAACTGACCGCCAACCGCATGAAACACACGCACACGTATCCCCTAAACGACTTCGTCATCTCTCGCTAATAAGGCGTCCTGTTTAACACACACAGACAACACATCGCCCCCACTGAGTCATAGTCATATAACAACAGCATCTAAATGGAAACAAGCAGCTTTTGGGTTTCGACATCAAAGCAATTAATGAACGATGAATAACCAGAAGCCACTTTTTAGCCCAGGTCAAACCAAACACAATACACACACATACACGCCAAACCAAATACACAATTAAATACATGCTGTTTGAGCAGGGAGACTGCTTTGATACTGCTTAGATCCAATGAACGGCTGAAAACCTCAAACTGAAGACAATATTGCTTTATCCACACACACACACACACACACACACACAAAAGCATGTCATTTTTACATCCTCATGGAGACAGAATCATTCATTGGGAAAGTTAAATATAAATAAATCATCTGCGGAGTACAGTTATACAGAAGAGATCACAGATTATCACTCTTTAAGATGATTGATACAGGGGATCTGGGGACAATACTACTACAAATCTGTCTGACACTTTTTGCTATAAGACATATGGTCCAACAGTAATAGTACTACTAAAATGTTTACATTGATAAATATAAAACATCTGAATGTTACAATTGCCTATGTTATGGGTAACCATGGCCCCAACTTGTAGGCTAGCACTACTAGTTTCATGTAGTAATGTTCATTACACACTGCATACAATTTTTTATTTCAGGACTTGTTTTACAATTGCCCCAATCCCACAAGTGATTAAGCTGTTGTAGTATGCGGATCAGCGCTTTTGTAATGCTGCTTCATGAAGCTTCAAAACATTTGCAAATCTTTCTGTTTTGAATCAGTGGTTCGGAGCTTGTATCGAAATCTATACAAGTCATATGATTTTATTAGGCTTTGTTATGTCTATTTAACTGCTTCTAACTTTTTTTTTTTTTTTTGGTTTGTAAAAGGTGTCATTATAATGTTATAACCCATAATTTGAATGTTTGGCCATTTACACGCTTTGACCAGAAGGTGCCGCCAGACTGTGGTGTTTGCAACGCTTCGAAACAGTGAATCATTTTTTTCAACAGTGAATCATTGCGAAGAAATTGGTTCAGTTGATTCAGAGTTTCGAAAAGTTTTTTCACCAATCGCTAATAAACGCTAATACCTACAACAATAATAGACCCAAAACTTTCTACGCAAATACGCGAAAGTATGACACACCTCTACGAATAAATATATTATGAAATTCATAATGCAAGGCAATTAACCGTTGCATTCTCAGTGATGTAGGTCACTATAACAGGTATTGTCGGTTATTGTCGGTCTTATCTTTTAAGTTTGAGCAAAACAGAACACTTGCTGTGTAAAGGTAGGCCTACTTAAAGTAAACGTTTATAGCAACATACCTGAACGATACATCTGGTTTAACGGACATGAAGGCAACTCTATTGCCATCCTTTCTAGCAGTAGGCCTACTGAGGTTGATGATTGGCAGACCATTAGAAGAGCATGACCTAAAATAAAATAAAAAAATAAATAAAATAAAATTAAATTAAATTAAATTCTGGGATAAGGACCTGCCATTCATGTTACCTTTTAAATGATTTCGTTTTAAGCGCATCGTAACTCTAGATAGCAGAAAAAAGGCTGGACATAAAGAGGAAATCTTTTACAAGGCAAAATATTTTTTTTTTTCTCACAAACTCACATTTCTCTTTCCCATACAGGCAAAGAAAAACTGAGCACCTTTGTCTAAATCATCTAAATATATTGTAGTCTATAAATTCATTTACCAATTCTTCCTCATACTTTCATTATTGATTTATACAGGAAAAAATATTTTCAGATAATAATCTATTGGTTCTGTGTGGAAGTAAAACATCTTTTAGACTGCAGAGTAACTTTTTTTTTCTGTGCAAATCACAAATCAGGTTCCTTCTGATCGCTGGCAGATTTATTATTTTACAACTAAATAAGGTCTGCTGTTGAATGATAGTAGTTTATAATTGCTTAGAGTTCTTTTTTTCATTTATCTTTCTTAATACAAAAGCACTGACTCTTGGATAAGAAATCAAAAACCATGTCACCAGCTTGTTCTATTTAATTACAACAATAATACATTTAATTTGTAGTTTTTATTTAGTACCTCTCCACTTTTGTTCTCTGCAGTTTAGTAATGGCTTGTACACAGTGCATCATGGGGAAAAAACACACACTGGAGTCCAGAGAAGCTGTCATAAAAATAATCTAAAACATTTGGGTTTGAAGAGTTTGCTTTTAATATTCATTTACCTCTTAATTATTCCATTACCCTTCTTCATCTTTCATTCTCAAGAGGCTTTGATCTGAGGAGGTTGTACAGAACTAAAATTTGAAGTATTTTGTAGAAGCTGCCAAGAGAAAAAGATCAAGCAGAAGAATGGCGTTTGTTGATCTGCAGCGATGTGCCCTTACTTTCCCTTTGAAAACAATGCTTTGTAGGGAAGGCAGATGACTTTAACCTACTGCGGTGATGCATGAATAAAAGCAGTCATTCCAGTGGCTTAACCTTCACTATTAGGACTAGCATACGAGGCACAGACACACAGAAAAAATGTGTACTTCTGTATATAGAATTTTATAATGTCTTTCAGCCTGACATTGGGCATGAGTTTTAAAACAGGGCTCTTTTGTATGTCAAACCTCACGTTTTAATGGATTTCCTATAAAACTGTTCACCGATCATGGTATTCAAATCACAGCTCTAGCAAAACTGCCCCCTCTGATGGCGTCTGGAAGCGATCCTAGCCAAGGAGGTACACCACATCTAACGCCAGGCTGCTCGCTCTTCCTTCAGCACCCATCAGGCTTTTTCCTGTGGTGCGTGTGTGATCATTTATAGGGGGCTTAATCAACATGTATTTAGTGCATGTATTTTGTGAATCATTTTTATAGGCTTTGGTTGCCTGATTCTGTGTACACAAGCCAAAGGTTGTGCCAGATCTGAACACGGATCTAACAAAAAGGGCCACCGTGACATTCAAAGACGGGTTGTTAACCCTTATTTCACAAACTATAACAAGGTGCAGTAAATCAGAGACTAATAACATTTGTAGAGCTTCACATGGTCCTCGAATCATGCCGGTGCTACCACTTATTAGCCTATTTGTTGCATATCCATCCATTAATTATGTTTTGTACCCAGACTTTCCAGTGCCACAGGCCACCCTCTGACATCTGAGAGCTTTAAAGGTGGGTCATTCAACAAGAATATGAAAATGGAACTGAGAACAGGAGGGGGAAAAAAGAGGAATGCATAAAGTCAGCAAGAAAAGAAAATCTCTTTTGAAAGGGGTGCATAATCATTCTGAGAGCTCCAGTGTGGAACCTAAATAATACAGTTCAGGTTTTGATATAACTATTACTGCCTGGTAAGAACACTTTGAAGTTAATCAAAACCACTGGGCAGCAATCTCCTTTATAGCACTGACAAATAACAGTTTCCTACAGCTTATCATTGAAGGTTAGGGCACGGCGAGGCACATGCCTGTTCCATATGCCCACTCAATACAAGTAAAACTCAAAAGCCTTCCTTTTCTCCCAGGCACACCATGGAGGACACTGAGAAAATGGTAACGGACAGGATGTGGGGAGGACAAAATTGGTCCTTAGTGGCCTTAAACAACAGCATCAGTGTCTGACCTCCATTACTGTGTTCAGACTTTACCACCTCTTTAGAATAAACCACATCACAACTTGATGATGCTACATTAAAGTATAGGTGGCCCAATATTGTATGCGCTCAAAGGGAAACGTATTATTAATCAAAGGAGAGACTGCTTTTACTTACAAGCTGTTTTTCAAACTACGTAGCAGGTTCTGGTTCTAATATATGAGCTGAGTATAACGGTCACTGAATTTGTCTTTAATGTTACTTATTATTTTTCTGGCACAAGGCTCTTTTTCACCTTTGATTTCAGCTCTCTCTCTCTCATTTTTTACATGCCTGTTTGCAGGGGTAAAACACAGGCTTGTCGGAGGGTCATCTGCTGTCGATGCGCTGCACAATAACACATAACATCCCCCATGGTGAAAAGTGAGAACAGAGAATTGGCTAGACAAAAAACAAGGAGGATTTGATGAGCTCCAGGAGTTCAAAGTTTTCCGTCTCGCTTATACCACATCTGAAAGCATGCTGCCCCTAAACCTGCGTTTAACTTGCTGATCACGTATTAAAAGTATTCTCGAACATGATGAGGCGCGTGATTGGACGCAGAGCAAGCTGACAGGCACCGGCTCGAAGACACAATCCACCGCTGATGGGTCCGTGAAGTCCCGCTGGTGAGCTTTTAAATAAGCCGTGACTGACAGATGTAATATATGAAGAGTGGTTTAACACACACACACAAAAGAAACGTTAATTGAATGATTGGATGTGAAGCATAAACAGACATGAACTTTGTTTCCTCAAAAAGCTATGACAGAATAATAATTTCCTTTCCATTAGCTTACAAAAGAATCCCCATAGACACATGTGCTTATACTCTTATATCCATATGGAGCCACTTTGCTCAAGGTATTTTTCAAACACATATTTCCCTCCAAAGCTAAAAGAGAAGGGCGGAAATGTAGGTTATAAATAGGAATCAAAAGAGCCCTCCTGTTTATTGCAACAAGATGACAGAGACACTGAAATCTTTGAAAGTATGAGTGCTTTGAGCTTTTTACAAGACAGGTGAAGAGAACACATGTGTTCAATCTGCGTACCAGGCTCGCCTGGGTCGGCCCTATCATAAAAGAAGAGAGATTACAAAGAAGTCTAATGAAGACACTGATCAAAGTCTGTAATGCTAATACATAGCAGGTGTTTTGAAACCTTTTAATACCCCCCTGCCCCTCCGCGGGGCTCGTGCCTGTATATCTTTCACAGAGCGGTCCTTTTGTCCTCAGCTGAAACTGGGATCCAGCGGAGTGCTTTTCAACATCGCTTCACATGCATTACGAGATATATGTTGACCTCAGACGCTCAGAGGGGGTTATGTCCATGTCATACACAAATGCTGCTACATATTCTATTACAGCTCAAAGTGGTGTTTTTGGAAAATAGAATATCCTGCTTTGGGGCCCTTCTGTCTTCAGCTGTACAGCACCTGGGCAAAAGCTGGAGAAGAGGTTGTAAGAGACCTGACAAGACTGACTTTTTGGAATATGCTCAAAGCACGATGACTATTTTTGTGCAAAGCTCTGTTTCTGATTTCCATTCATTGAAAGCAAGGGCAAACCTCAGGAGAGTACAAACAGTGGCTGTAAGCTGCTCTGTTTTTACTCAGCTATGTATTGTGAAACCTTATTATGGTATAATCATTTGTTATCAATTTACACTCTCAGGTTAATTAGCCTCCCTACTGTCCAAAGAAACTGCACCCACCTGTGATTCTTGGATCAAAAAAAAAAAAAAAAAAATCATGATATAATCATACTTGGTTACAGTATAGGTAAAATGTGTGTTCATTTGGTCCTAATCTGTATTATATACTTTGGTCAAAACTGATTCATGAGACTTAAATGTCTATTAAAAAGTTCAAGTACAGTCAAATATACAGATATTGTTATATACAAGATAAATTATATAAAATTATATATAATATATTTCTATATTAAATCATATATATATATATATATATATATATATATATATATATATATATATAGTATTTATAGTTTTATTGTATTTATTTATATGTTCCTGAAAATGTCTTGTCCTGGTCCTAATAATCGTATTCTATCGGAAAATTTTGAAAAGGCATATAAGGCAACAGAATAACTTTACCTAGATATCTCAACTCTATTCTAAACGGAGTTTCTTTTCGTTGTAGGTTAGTGTAATTCCCTTTATGAGCTAGTTATACATTATTTATATGTACTCTACACATTTAGTAAAACAATCATTCTTTTAACATCACGTCTAGCACCGCATGATCATAAAATCCATCGAGAACCTCTGTCAGCCCAGCTGAGCCTATATCCACTTCCGGTTTGACTCATATTACAAGTGTGGTTTTCCTGGCACGAGGATTCTGGGAAATATAGTCCTGACCGGAATGCTGGTAGCGACTCAAAAACAAAACAGCAACGTAAAATAGCCACACCAGGTTCAGTGTCATACATGTTGCATATAATATCGTAAACATAACTAAGATTATATTTAAATCCGCTCAAGAAAAGTTTACAGGCTTACGGCACAATCTAAAGACTACATAGCCCAGCTCTGTGCGCTATGAAACCGAGGCAGCGTAAACAGTACTTCAGGAACATGAAAAGATCGGATGACAGTGAGAGGGAAAAGAGGAGAAAGGTATCGCTTGCAGTTTTCTCTCAGTTCGCCAAGCACCACATGTGGTTGTGGAGTTTGTAAGACACCGTTCAGTGTGTCCGTGGCGGTATTGCATGCGCTGGTTGGTGCTGTGTGTTCATTTGAAGTGCGCATGTGATGCTGCTGATTGCTCCTGTAATGTTTCCATTCTTTTATCCGATGAGTTCTGTCTCTGTGTGCACACAGTCATCCGGCACACGAGTGTGTGTTGAGGCACAGTGCGGGGGGAGTGTTTTCTCATGACTGCCACACACTGACTTTGCTGGAATGGCTTGTGTGGCGGCATTACAGCGTGTTCAATCGTGGTGATAATGAATGAAGCCAGGACCCGTGCCCAGGTGTCTGTCACTCTGCAGGTGTCTCTGCTAAACCAACTATTCCGCATTTAGTTTACTTATAAAGCGCATGGATCCTATTTTCATCTGTTTTCTGACTAAACAAAAGATTCATCCATGAGCTGGTCAGGAAATGGACATGTTGTGTTTTTAATTTAGCAGAGCCTGTGTAATAGAAATAACTGTTGTGGTGCAGCTGTATTAATCTGAACCTGTTGCTTTTTCAGTGTGGCATTTCATGAAACATCATTGTGTGAAACTTTTGGGTCCTGAAAGTAGATACAGTGGTACATTGGTCTTTATTACAACATAATCCCTGATTATTACACAGTCCTTAACAGAGATACACGGTCAGTAAATAATATTACTGTACAGCTTTTTGCATTGCATTCAAGGTATGTTTTATCAGTTCATGCTTTCCCTGGGAATTAAACCCATGAACTAGGTGTTGCTAGTGCAATGCTAAGAAATTATTCTTCCAGTATATTCCTTTGATATTTCGTTATATTCCATTCTAGGTGTGTCAAGTTTCTTAGGGGTTTGAAGTATTTGAAAACAGGTCTTTTTTTTTGGATAGAGAAAAATGTTAATGCCACAAAAATCAGTTTTTTTAGAAGCATTTATTGTCCCTGTAATGAAGAAGTTATTTTCTGGCGCTGAGCTCTAATAAAAGTAATCTCTGAAAAATATAATTGTTTTTTGGATACGGCGCGAATGAAGTATTTCAAGTATTAAGTTTTATTCTTTGGCACTGATGTCTAATCATTGTTTTTATTTGATGGAAGTAATGTTTAGCATGCTGGCATATTTGAAAATGTCAAATTTGTTTATAATTGTACTTGACTCGTTGACATGCCACTTTCAAGTTGTCTGTGGTTAAGATGATTTAGTTTGATAATCAAAATACATATAATAATGTGGCATTTTGTTTGCATTTCAAATGACTGTATGTTTGATTTGTCTGTAGTATAGTCAGCGAAGTTGAGTTAGAAGTTCTGTCAGCAGCTTCTCTATTCAGTTCTCTCTTTCTATAACCTCCTGTTTCATTTCCCACTCATTTTTCTCCCTTTTTGTTCAGTTTCAGTCTGATCTCTCTCTCTCTCTCTGATGGCATGCTTTGGGATCTTGTCTGACAGCAGGGAATCTATGTAGTACGTGGTTCCTCCACTTTATTGCAGCTGCCACAGGAAGCAGATGAGTCCCTGAGAACTTGATCCAGCTGGTTTTGGGTCTGTACAGCAGACGGACAGACAGACAGGTCTGCTACCCTGCCCCACCTCATTTCGTCTTATTTCTCTTCTTCACAAAAATAAATGGATATGGGAAGAAAACCACAGAGCAGCTAGACTGAGGGTCTGGTGTGTGTTCCTGCGGTTCCTTAATATAAAACGCGGGTCCATTTAATCATAATAATAAATAAAAGGGAGTACATTGTTGTCTCAGCCATAAACATGTGTGCATTTGTGCCCAATAACTAGGATGTGGATGGATGTCAGAAGAAGGCCTGTGAACTATCCATCTCAAAAAGGAATTATTTTTATCCTTAGTTCAGCTTTGCCAGGCATTTCCTAACCATATGTGGCACATATGTATGATAAAAAGAGCACTTCCATTATCATGCACTTAAAGAGGGAGGCTATTGGCTAATAGCCTATTGAAAACTGACTTCATCCTTTTAGAAGTGACCTTACATGGCCTTCAAACTAAAAATACTGTTTTTGTAGTTGACAAAGGGACATTGGACAATCAGAGTTGGTGGTTTTAACGTTGCCAGGGTGACCACAAAGATCCCACTGAAGTATTATTCAATTATAAATGCCATTTTGACCATTTTATTGCATTTGCAGGACAATGGGGGCCCTGTTATTTTTCTTTCCTCACAGTTATGAATTAGAAAAGCACTTTATTGTTTTTTCATCCATCTGTTGAGCATGTTTTATTTCTTCACGCTCACAACTCTGTTGGCCTCTGCTGCTGCTTTTGACACCTTTCTTGGTGACTGTGCGACATTATGTTCTGCTTGTACTGTGAAGAATAGTGCTTTTGATTGGGGGAAAAAAAAAATTAGTCGATAAATAAACAAAGATTAAAGCTAAATAAATAAAAATAACTAAATGCATTATTTCAGAGTGGCAGTGTACGTGAGGAGCACAGAGGGTTGCCAGATGTTCGGAGGCTTGTGCTCCTCCCGGCCCATCATTCAGAGAGTTCTCGGCTCATTGGCTTTCTCAGCTCGTGTGTTTGCTGGAGAAAGCTGTTTAGGCTATTTCATTCGTGAACACTCATTAAACTGGTTTGTGTTCCCTTTGGCAATTCTGTTAAATTAACAGCTAGCTTCAGTTTAGGCCTGATTATGAGGCCACACAGCCAGTCTTGATTAATCAATTTCTCTCACAAAATGTTCCTCTGTAAATTAGTGTTAAAGTAACGATTTATAGGTCCTAATGCCGAGCCGCTGTCATGTCGAAGCCGGTGTTTTAGCGGGAGGTGGTGTCACTTTCGGCGTGATCAGCAGCTTTTCTGCCCCCCTTGTCGTTTTCCCCCTCTCCGTTCGTCACCGTACGCCTACGTCCTATTAATGAGGCTATAATAGAGAAACAGTGTCGGACAGCCACATAAAACTCACTCAGGAATACATAATTAGACCCGTGTTCAAGCTTCGCTATGGGCAGATTTATATCCGGTGATGTAAAAAGAAAGAAAAAATAAAACAAAATAAGGAGGCAGTGCAGTGCAGCTCATGACTTCTGATTCCTGAAATCTGAAAAGACGGAAAAACAGGCGAGGGAACGAGGGAGGGTGGGAGTGTTAGAAAAAATACTGCCACAGTTGATAATGATACCATTACACTAATGGAGGCAGCAAATGAAGTAGCAGGCGGACACCGTGCTTTATTGCCATAGGGGGTCGTTTTCTGCTGCATTTCTAATGGCTGGAACCACCGGTATTGATCAGGCCATCATACCGCTAATCCACACGGGCATTACTTACTGCCGCAACACCATGTCAGTCTTTCCACTGTTGCCACCCACAGCCCACCCTGTTCCCTTGCCACAGGCCCTGCAGAAGACCCCACAGAGCCTGTGATTTAAGGGTGGAGGTTGGATAGTGGTGTGGACGGGGTCATTGAATGTCCCCTTAGTCAGGCCTCTTTTGTTTTATGATGCACAGAGGGAGAGTGAGTGGCCTGAGTGATTAAGTACAGGCAGAGGTGTTTGTTTAATTAAGAGGTAAGGCAATATCTGCTCTTCTGCCTTTTTATGGTAGTTAGTCTGTGTTTGAGTTGAACTGTGAGTGTGCTGCTGTCTTTTCTAATGGTTTGGAGCTGTAAATAAGTCTAGGCTGATCCATATCCATTGGTGAAGCCATCTGCTAAATGGCAAGTAAAAACACCTGGCTTGCCAGATCCTTGATCAAGTATTTTACTGGACTCCCAGGGAAATAGCTTTTAATTTAAAAATGACCAATCTGGCAACTCTAGGCTTTTAAATTTTCTTTTGAAAAGAGGAAGTAGATTTAGAGTATTCCATTAAAGGAATCAGTCTTGGATTTATTTTTTATTTGATTTTATTAATACATTTATTATTATTATTATTATTATTATTATGATAGATTTTTTTTTTTTAAATTTGAATGTACGACAGTAAATGCAGTAATTGTTTAACTGTCTTTTTTATATTTAGTATCACGCAATACTAATATTTCTATCATGATTTGAAACCCAACTTTCATATGTTTGAGTTTGTTTGGACAGTTCACATAGCATACACTACCATTTAAAAGTTTTGGGTCAGTAAGATTTCTTTAAAAAATGTTTTTGAAAGAAGTGTCTTATGCTCACCAAGGCTGCATTTATTTGAAGAAAAAAAGCGATTAAAAAATAATATAATTGAGAAATATTATTCTAATATAATAATCTTTTGTAACCATATAAATGTATTCACTTTCATTTTTTTATACATTCTTATGTGGACTTGCTCAATAAAATTATTCATTAAAAATAAAAAATTGTACTGCCTCAAACTTGTGCAAGTCAACTGAAATGAACCAAGGGTCATTTTTAGATCAAATTTCAGTGACTGAACTTTCTTGTGAAATTTTTAAATGAGTGAAGATTTACGTTCTTAGATTATCAAATGTTCTTTCAGAACATTTTTCATGTATTCCCCAGTTCTTCCGTAAGCGCTTAGCACCTGATGGTGAAATCCGTTTCATCACAAATGACTTAAAGCTCGATTAACATGTACGAACAGGCCTTACTTCAGCTCGGTGCTGCTCTGCTGTCATCTCCACAGCCCCTGCCTGGCCCGAGCCATCAGACTCGTTTTCCTGTATCAGCATATCGGCACTAACCTCTGCCCTCCGCTAATCAAACACTTCACCTTAAGGGAAACATTCATTCAGCTCTCTCATTATGATGGCTTCTGTGGTCATAAAGATGTATATTTATATTTCCCCACCTCGTTGCTCGGCTGTTGCAGGGAAACTAGATATTGATCTGGATATTTAGTCATTTCTTTCTGCTGGGACATCAATATTACGCTAACGTGTATGCGAGCTGTGCTTGACCCTGGCCCCTGTCTCTATCCGTTCTCCCATTGGAGCTCAGTGATATACTATTCTGAAAAGCAAATCAATGAGTGAATATGAAGTTTGAGGAGTAATATAAGGCGACCCTGAGGCCTATAGCAGCCGCATTGATCCAATGTGTGGATTAAGGTTGATTTGTTTGTTGTGAAGCTTCTCACCTTTATATCATCAAGAGGTCCGGCACACACACATACCCACCCATATCCCCTAAATGCCTTTTATGGTTATTTCCTTCATTTCCATTACAACTTATTTGCATTTATTAAGAATATTGATCATGAAAGAATTATGTTATAGTCTGATGTTCATTCTTTGTTTATCAGATATTCATGTGGGTGTGTATTACAGGCCCATATTATAAGCACATTACACACGTCCTGTTAAATGTCTGACCCTGTTTATGGTTTTGTGTATTTAATAAAGAATGTGATTTTTATAAAGACGCTCAGTCCTAAAGTTGGATTTCAGTAGATTTATTTCTTCTGAGACCAGAGGACGTCTAGCAAAAGAGCTGCTTTATCAGCTTTTATGTTCTTTTTATAGTCAGTCTGAGATTGTAATTGGTTTTATGAGGTGGGCTTACTGAGTGGGATTTGTTATTATGACACTAAAGTTTTTACCTTCATTCTAACATTTCATTTTTGTGCTGGGATAAATGTATTGTGTTTCAGATGTTAAATGAAAGGGGGTATTTATACTTGGTCATGCAAACTGATATCTATCTGATCACAAAAGTTAAAGTGTCAGTCCCATCCGATATGTATTTAAGACAGAAAGCAATCCAAGACGCCACCTGTTTTTAGTTTTGTGAGTCACGTCGTCAAATGCAGCAAAATTTTAAGTAAGCTGTTAGATTTGCATGTAGTGCAGGAGAGTAAATTGAATTTATATCCATTTTACATATTTATGTGACCAATTCTGTACTCAGTTGGATAACAGATGCATGAAGTTTAAATAGGCCTAAAAGTCAGCTGTGTGGCTAACTGATGTAAACTGACCTGTTTTCCAGCCTGGAATTCTGTCTATGTATTTGTGTGTGTGTGTGAGAGATAGAGAGAGAGTAATGAAACTCCGGGGGAGGTTGATCTGGCAGCTATTGGCTGATCAGTGGTAATGTGTAGTCAATAATCAATGTGATCAATAACAATAGGATCACTTCAGTAAAGCTTTGAATAAACATAAGATTGATCTTGTAACCCAGACATCAACTGTTTAGGTTTAAGGGGATTCCTTTCAAATTGGTTTAAATTTAGGCATTTGTCTTCTAAAGGTCTTTGCGCACTGAGTCCGAAATTTTTGTCTGAAATGTTAAAAAATAAATCCGATCTCACGTTGTGACAATCATGTTTACACACTGCCTCCAGAGTTTTTGTCTGTCAAAAAAAATTTGGATCGGGTTCGATTTTCTGTGCTTTTCACATCCGTAGCAACCATTTTGAAAATTTTGGACTCAGTGTGCAAAGACCTTAATTCTGGTAATTTTTTCATATTTTGTGCCTCATAGATCTCAAGAGTGTTTGAGGAACAATGAGGAAGTTTGATTGTGAGGCGCGCAATCTGCGATTAGGAGTGTAAGGATGTAACGGTTCTGTTAAATAATGTGGTGCCGAAACCTGACCAGAAGCCAATGCAAGGACTCTAAAACTAAAATAATATGGTTGCATACCCTGGACCCAGTTTAGATCCTGGCGGCTGAATTTTGTACATATTGCAGTTGTGTAGTGTGGATTTAGAAACTTCAGCTAAAAGGGTATTATAATAATCTATCCGAGAGATGACAAAGAAATTCATCAGCATTTCTGCTACAGTAAAATTGAACATAGGATGCAATCTTGAGATGTTTCTGAGATGGAAAAAAAGATGTTTTAACAGTACTCTGAACAAAAGAATCAAATTACAGATTAGCATAAAAAATAACTCCAACATTCCTTACTCTAAAAAGTCGAAGACAGAGAACCAGCTTTAGAAATTTGATGACGGGAACCAATGAACATAACTTTGTTTTTACCATTGTTCAGACAAAGGAAATCATTACTTATCCATATTTTTATCACAGTAATACAGTTAGGGCTGCACGATATATTGCATGCGCATCTCGTCAGTAAAGCCGGTTCCTTGATTAGCGGTAAATCTCCATCACCTGTTTTCAAATGGAGCGGCATTAAATACACGGAGCCGTAGTTCACTGACAAGCTACGCAATATCGCTTTCATTATCGCTGATATATCGCCTTCAATATTGAACGCGATATTGCGTAGCTTGTCAGTGAACTACGGCTCCGTGTATTTAATGCCGCTCCATTTGAAAACAGGTGATGGCGATTTAGCGCTAATCACGGAACCGGCTTTACTGACGAGATGCGCATGCATATCACATGCAATATATCGTGCAGCCCTAAATACAGTCAGAATGAAAAGCAGTGTCTGGGTGCTCATCAGGTTTTGAATGTATATAAATCTGCGTATCATCAGCATTCGTATATTGTATATATATATATATATATATATATATGTTTTTAACATTGCATTATTTTTTTATGTAATGTAAAATTCACTCCATAATTTTTCCATCTGGCTGCTCCGCGGAACAGCAGGCCCCTTCTTTGCTGTTTATTTGTGAATTTATTTTCTTGTGTAATAGCTCACCTTTTCTTGTAAAGGGAAACTAGCTAATGGCAGCCCTTTGCCCAACATCTGCTTCCTATTGCCAGTCCAAAGTCCCTCTTTCACTGGAACTACAGGAGGCCACTTTCACTAGAGCCTGTAAACACTAACTCTTAATTTGTACATCATAAGTTATGTTCTATAAATGAGGGGAGTGAAAGTGGGCCTGAGCACCTGGTGTGTGTGGATGCCCAATGGGTGACGAAGCACTGCCCCATAGTTGTGCCAGTTGGAAGGCTGTGCTTAAGTCTGCATGTGCCAGACAGGAAAATGTAGATCCTGCCCTGCCAACCTACTGCTGGGTGCACACAGGCAATGGATTTAGAGAGAAAAACAGGAGGCTTTTAGAGGCTTCTCAGATGAATTTGATGGATTTACATGCTGTTGCTTATAATGTAACACAGACAGTCTGTGTAGATAGTTCACCCAAAAATGAAAATTCTGTCATTAATTGTTCACCCTCATGTTGTTACTCACCTGTAAGACCTTTGTTTATCTTCAAAACACAAATTAAGATATTTTTGATGAAATCTGAGAGCTTTCTGACACTGCATAGACAGCAATGGAACTGACACGTTCAAGACCCAGAAAGGTAGTAAGGACAGTGTTAAAATAGTCCAGACATCAGTGGTTCAACCGTAATGCTATGAAGCTATGAGAAAACAAAAATAATGACTTCCGTGTCAGTCGTCGCCACGTGTTCAGGAGAGTACCATGACTCAATGCAGAAGAGTAATTAATGACAGAATTGTTGAATAAAGTCATTATTTTTGTTTTCAATAGCCTTATGAATTGTTTTTTTTCCCTCAGAAATTCTGTGTTGTATATTTACATTTTTCTGGTTATAGGCAAATAAAGGCATAAACATTAATTTAATTTATCTTTTATTTAATGAAAATTAAACATTTTATTTTTTGCCAAGTAAAGGGGATTTACTATTAAAATTAAAACACGAAAGACATATTGTGTGATTATTTCTTAAAAAAATAAAGTTTTATTAATTTTTCAACAGTAGTAGTAGTAGTATGTACATTCTAATAAATAATAGTAATTTTTACTATTTACATTTTACTGTTTACGTCTGTTTACAGGTACTAGTCCATATTGCTATTTGATTTAATTTAATGACATACCTTTGATTAATTCTTCCAAACTTAAACGGTAAGTTCCGTTTTTATGACTGGATTCCACGATTCCGGCCACGTTTTCCGCATCGCGGGAATCATATGGCCCTACATGGACTATTTTAATATTGTCCTTGATACTTTTGTGGGCCTTAAACTTGTCAGTTGCATTGCTGTCTATGGAGGGTCAGAAGGCTCTCAGATTTCATCAAACATATCTTAATTTGTGTTCCAAAGATGAACGAAGCTCTTACAGGTTTGGAACTTTTTTTTTTTTTTTGGATGATCTCTTTAATGATTTAAGCAATATGATTTTTTTCCCCACTGCTGTGCCTTTAAGACTTGTGTGTAAATTATCTTTTTTTTTTTTAACCTAGTGATTTTATTATTCATTTAGCATAAAAAGAATTTATATCTTTGTTCACTCGAAATTTAAGTCTTGTCATTATATACTTACACTCATGTCATTCCAAATCTGTATGACTGACTTTCTTCTGTGGAATATAAAAGAAGATATCTTGAGAAATAATAAATAAAAAAATAAAAAAATCATTTAGAATGTGGTTGTCATTCCTGTAACTGAGTGAGTTCTTTAGCCGCTTTTCCACTATCGGGCCGAACGGTTCTAAGAACTGTCAGGGACGGTTCCAGTTGTATTTCCACGTGAGCCTGGTACGGCGCGGCACCATTACAAACCGTTCTCGGCCCGGAATTCTCGGCACGGTTAGACAACCGTGCTGAGCCATGCTGGTACAGTGCGTGTGTGTGACGTCGCCACTCAGGATCTGTCCCTTGTCTGTTGCCTGGCTGCTAGTTTCTCTGTAGCTTGCTAAGCGTGCTATTTTGAGCAATGTAAACACAAATTATTAATAAAATCTAAAGAAATTTCTGATCATCCTCCATAACGTGGTGGTTATTTACACCTCATATCATATGTAAACACTTGTGTTACCACGGCAACGACTGATGCATTTGAATTGCATTCCAAAGAGATCCGTTATCAGCCCCGCAGTGGAAAACGAAACCATAACTGTACTGGCCGGCTCGGATCGGCGCGGAATGGAACGGTTATGAAAAGAGAACCGTTCAGCGCGATGGTGGAAAAGCGGCTTTTGTCAACTGAACAGCATTAAGCATTCAGCGACATCCATATTTAGCTGTATCGTATACATGGCCATTGTTCTTCGTCAAAACTTTTGACGGCGTTTTTCAAGACTGGCATCATCATGGCAACAGGTTAAATGACACCTTGTCAAATGTCTAGTTTGTGATGCTGTTGTTTCAAGGTGAGGTGCAGGAGGAGTGAAAGAGAGAGCGAGTTTGAGAGCTCGAATGGTCACCTATGCATGACACTGGCCTCTCATTACTGTCTCTTCTGCCTTTACCAGCACACACACAAACAGGTTTGGTTGTGAGTGGTGGCCTATTGAACGCTCATTGGTATGCTTGTGGTAATTTTACTGTCAAAACTCCCTCTCTCTCTGTTTCTGGCTGTCTTTCTCGCTCTCTCAGTCTCTGTGCCCCTGGTCATCCAGCTGTAAGTTCACCCTGAACTACTGTCAAGCACATGATCAGGGCTGCATAAAGAAAGCTGCTCTGTCTTGCTGTCTATCATATGCTCTTCTTCTTCCTCTCTCTCTGTGTTTGTGATCGGGCCAGACCTCTCGTCTCTCCTGTTGTTTATTTAGATGAGATCAGCCAAGGTTGGTGGTTCAAGTTCAGTTGTTATGGTGATGAGGAGACGTCAGTGTGCTGTTCTTCTAGCAAGACTGGCTGAAAGGAAAATGTCTGTCCCATCATCCTTTGTTTGAGGGAGATTTTGTGTTTTATGTGTTTGGCGATGGAGTGTGCCTGTTTGTTTGTATGTGCTAAATTTGTTGTTGAGCTTATTACTTCAGACAGATGTAATTGACTAAGTATTAATGGGAAACCCTAACCTAATAGCCTTCTCAAGTGAAAGCTTTGTTTTGAGATCTTATCTTTTTGATTATACACTTACATTTTTTCCTGCATTTAGTTAACTCTAAAAGTCAAACTTTCTAAAAGTTTTAAAGTAAGTTTTAACCATTTATAAATGTAATCAAATGTATTAACACAAGTCATATTGTTGTCTTTAAGAAATTTTAACAGTTGACTGTACTTTAACCCTTGAGAGCTTGACAAGCCTTTTTATTTTTTGTAATATTTTTCTTATTTGCTGTTATTATTTATTATTTGTTATTTTAACTTGTTGTTGTGCTTTTGAATCTAAAATAAATTCTATACTATAATATGTATCTCATTTTTTAAAAAGTAGATAATACATTGTTTTTGTGTGTGTATATATTAGATATTATATATTTAATATATACTACTACCACATATAGAAATATTTATTCATGTTCGTATTCATTATTCATTGTTCATGTTCATTTTTCATATTTATTCATGTTTTTACTTTACTCTTCTAATATTACAAAATTACATTAATAATGTTACATTACTCCTAATATTGTCATGCGTTTTATAACACACACACACACACACACACACACACACACACACATACACACACACGTCTGGTTTGCTATATTTGTGGGGACTCTCCATAGGCGTAATGGTTTTTCTACTGTACAAACCGTGTTGTCTATCGCCCTACACCAACCCTACACCTAAACCTATCCCTTACAGGAAACATTCTGCATTTTTAGATTTTCAAAAAACTTCATTCTGTGTGATTTATAAGCTTGTTTACCCGTGGGGACCTCAATGACACGAGTCCCCATGAGTCTGTGTGTATTCAGGTTTAAGTCCCCACTGGAATATAAAAACAGGTGTACACACACACACACACACACACACACACACACACTCGCACGCAGCCGTTCAAAAGTAAGATTTTTAATGTTTTTTTAAAGAAGTTTCTTATCAAGGCTGTATCTGTTTGATCAAAAATACAGAAAAAAATGTAATTTTGTGAAATATTATTTACATTTAAAATAACAGTTTTCTATTTTAATATAATTTAAAATATAATTTATTCCTGTGAAGCAAAGCTGAATTTTCAGCATCATTATTCCAGTCTTCAGTGTCACATGATCCTTCAGAAATCATTTTAATATGCTGGTACCAATTTTGGAAACAGTTGTGGGACCTGTGGTACTTTTTTCAGGATTCTTTGATAAATAAAAAGTTAAAAAGAATATATATATTATACATTTTCATTCAAAGCTGTTGTTGACTTGCAGTACACAGGTCAGCATTATAAGGAAGGTGTTTTGAGTTAGTATTTTTATACAGTAATATATAGTTATGTAGTTTTTTTAATCTAGTTTATTTAGTAAACATATCCAGTCAAAAGACAAATTGAAGGTTACTTATTTAAAAATGTAATCCAGGTGTTATTTTATGGTGTAAATCTAAAACGTAGCACCTTATTGTACTCCTTACTTCCAACAGGTAACCTGATTTTGTAACTGTTTTTGAGGATCTACATCTGCAACATCTCCCATGTAGGCTAATTTTAATTACTATATTCTACCTCTATACTCTACCTCTACAGATATTTTTTTTCAACTTTGTTATATTTTAATTGAAACTTTCAAGAGATTTTTCTACATTTCCAGAAAAAGGAGTAACATATACACATACACAAACACTGCAGGTCATTGTCACACACTTAAAGCTGACGTATATAGTAATCTTTGCTTATAAACTGCCAGATCAGTATGACACACACAGTGATTATGAACATAATCCTTCTCTGATACTTTCCCACTGTGTGTGTATACGTGTCTGAACACATTTTTGATAAAATCGCATTGTCACACATAGTTTGTCTGACATTTTCTGTATTCGTGGTGTGTGTGTTTTTGTGCAGTTGACACTCTGACAGGCTTCCTCGCCCTTGACTGATGGCACGTATGGATTGGACTAATCCAGGAACCCGTTTCCTCTCACATACACTCTTACACACACACTCTCATGTGCCACACACGGTCTTCCGTTCCTCACCCACAGACAGCTTCGGCTGGGCTATCTCTGTTTGTAATGGCGTCCCCTGCTCCATGATGACAATGGGGATTAAACAGCGAGGTTTTTTAAACATATTTCTTCTCTTTTCCTGCTTCTGAAGAAAGAGAGCTTTCTTATCAGCTCTTCCAGGATCCACCATCATCCCTCTCTCCTCTCCTCCGCTGCCAATTACACAGCGGATCATTTACTTCAAGGGTATAAATGTTCCAACACAAGTATTAGCGAGCAGAACTGAGTCGCTGACAGATGTACCAACTTTAATTCTCTACTTGTGTGTGTGTTTTTTTTGTTTTTTTTAACTTTAATTAATTTATGTATCATCCTTTCGTCCCTCCCGCTCAGTCGTGATAATCGGGGTTGCCATGGCGGTAGGGAGGAAGTATCGCAGCTGTCACTCCAGCATGTGTTTCAGAGGTTCAGGTAGCTAATGTATTCAGGAAGACAGTAAATGAGAGGTAAACAGGAGAATTGAGCCTGTGTGTATATTTAGATGTGGGTCTGTGATGGGACAACAAGCGGTCTGTTGTATGTGTTTCCATCACTAAACTTATTATTGGCACATACTGGAGCATATAATCTTATTCGTAATCTTTCTTAATTATAGTAGTTTAATTAATATTACTTGTTTAATTTTGTTTCAATTTGTTTATTTCATTTTACCTTTTGTTTATTTTGTGCTTCTTATCTCACTATTCATTTTGTTTGGTTATATTACTTTTTACACAATTTGCTTTGCAGCAGTATGGCCAGTAAGATTTTGTTTTTAAATAATACTTTTGAACATTTTTATATCTCTTTGCAGATTAAAAGTGTCAGCAACAATTTATAATGTTACAAAAGACTTCTGTTTCAAAGAAAAGCAGTTCTTTTGAACTTTCTGTTCATCAGTGAATCCTGAAAAATAAATGTATCATAGTTTCCACAAAATTATTAAGCTGCACAACTGTTTTCAACATTGATCATAATACGAAATTTTCTTAAGCACCAAATCTGCATATTATAATGATTTCTGAAGGTTCAGTTGACACTGAAGACTGAAGTAATGACTGCTGAAAATTCATCTTTGCATCACAGGAATAAATGACATTTTAATTTAATTTCACAATATTACTGATATTATTGTGATTGAATAAATGCATTGGTGAGCAGAAGAGACTGCTTTCCAAAATGTAAAAAAAAAAAAAATCTTACCAAAAGCAAACACTTTGGTGCTGATATGTTTGAAATTTTAATTATTTATTTTAATCTTAATCTTGGTTTAATCTTAGTTAGTGACGTTACTAGAGACAGAAAAATATGAAGGTAAATTGCATACTGTAAATTTGTGAGAGGCAAGAAGTTTTGGAGACTGTAACATTGCTGTGTCAAGAGTCTTTTGCACATATAGCGAGTGTGTTGAAATGAGAGTGTAGGTATCTGCTAATGGGCTAACTTGCATTGTTTCCCTGGCATTATCATTAGCTTTGTTTTATTCCCTCTCTGTCTTTTCTCTCTGTCAGAAGTTGTGACAACTTTCTACTGTTGATCAAACAGTGCAGTGACACCTGATTAGCCTGCTGTGTGTGTGTGTTGCAGTAGGTTTTTCCCCTGTGCTAATTAAAGTGAACCTGGCCTGTCAGCTCAGAGAGGAAGCTGAAACTACTTCTTCATGTCATGCCATACCTGCTTTTGTGACACTGTCCTGACATCTCTTCAGTGGACCCTTTTCCCAGACTGTGATGATGATGCATTTTCACAATTATTAACATCGTAAATCTAGCATTTTTTTAAAACCATTTTTAAAATGTGAATTTTTAACACTGTATTTTTGTTATATTACCTTGGCACTAAATTAAAATATAAAGGTAAATAAGAAAATGGACACCTTTTTCTCTTCTGACTGCTATAATCAGTCTATAATCTCTTTTTCCCTTGTTCCCTTGGAAAGTTGTGGTTAATGCTATTGCAGATTTTTTTTTTTTGGCTTCTATTTGAGCAAATGCGAATAGAAACCCAACTATGAATTCCGCTTCTGAGAACCCTGGAACTGTGAAAAGGGTCTGTAGCTAATTTTAAGGTTTCCTGCAGAAGCTGTTGTTCAGAGACTGTCAGGATAGAT
Organism: Tor tambroides; assembly: GCA_021397915.2. NCBI lineage: Eukaryota > Metazoa > Chordata > Actinopteri > Cypriniformes > Cyprinidae > Tor > Tor tambroides. The sequence goes on from JAFVLL020022427.1 coordinate 53,896, forward strand.
GAACCTCAAAGTGACAGTTCACACAATAATGAAAATTCTATCATTCATCTATCATCTGTCATCAGTATCAGTGCTGGACCTACCTTGGTTTTCTTATGGTGTCATAGGTATACCATGGTACACCGATAAATTCTGGCCATTGTTTAGTTACTAACTAGTCATTGTTTCTAACCATTGTTTAGTTTTATTGTATCAAAGTAGCATGGTATTACCATGTGATGCCATCACTGTATAGTAGTGTGGTCTTTGTGCTTATTGTGTGTGTGTGTGTGTTTGAGTGGCAAGTCCTTTGCTCTCCACAGGACCATAATTCACTCCCACCCCTCTCTACCCAGATGACTCCTCCGCCTGAGCTGGTTTGACCACTGGTCATGTGGTGTTACGCGGGTCAGTAGGAGTAATTATTTCTAGCCGCTGAATACACACTGAAGATGAATAGTTTTTGAAGAGAGTGTAATGTGTGGCTGACCCATGCTGACACATGGTTCATCCCGACTCTACAGCCTTGATTTATACCCTTGGTGTGTGTGTGTGTATGTGTGTGTGTGTTAACAAGAGGAGGGTGACGGCACTCTTAGCTTCACTTCCATCTTCATCATTGAGTGCAGGAGACGGTTGGAGGGAAAGGCTAAAGGGGATGCTGTTGCTCTCATCATCATTTCCTCATCCCTCTGCTGCTTCATATAGGGCACTTACGTCTGGTCTCTGTAGAGAATTGTAGCATTTTGTAGCAAGTTTATCTAAGGCCCTGGTTTTATGGTCTGATTTCAGTTAATCAGTCACAAGTGGACAATGCTATATACCAGCATTTTGTGAACCACGTAGTAGCACCATCTCACTTACTCGATCGCAGTTGTCCACAAGACAAAAATGTTGGATGGCACTTAAATCCTTCCATCAGTTGTTGATTGTTTGGAGGCAGATCTGACTGTGAGCTTGCAGTTGATTGGAAAAAAGGGCCAGGTTTTAAAGGGCTAGTTCAGCCAAAAATGAAAATAAAGAGGATATTTTGAGGAATGTTGGTAGGCAAACAGTTGCTAGTCCCCATTGGCTTCTATAGTATGGAACAAAGAAAGTCATTGGGGACCAGCAATTGTTTGGTTACCGACATTCTTCAAAATATATCATTTTGTGTTCAGCAGAAGAAAGAAATTCAGGTTTAAGAACAACTTGAGTTTAAGTAAATGATGACAGAATTTTCATTTTTGGGTGAACTCTATATTCAAGTGGACTAAATGATAATCTGGTGTTTCATCAGATTGATTTTGATGAATAAAAAAAAATTGGCATGAATTTCCACATTTTGAATGTTTTATTCTAATTTATGATTTATTTAAAACCGGTGCTGTAGAATATGACCTCATGCTATTTGTTGTGGTGTCCAATGAAACTTTGAAATTTTTGCTGCTGAAAGTATGTAAAGTGAATGTTAAATACCAGGCATTCTTTCTTGGCTGACAATTTGAGATTAGTTCACCTGAGAAAAATAGTTAAAAATGAAAACTAGCATAATCATATCTTTGTAGCATATCAGAGGCAGTGTTAATGAAGAAATGAGTCCGTGGAGAAATGGGCCTCTGCATCCATTCCTGCTGTGATACTTCCACTATAGGGCCAGGGATTTGTCACTAGGTGGCAGCTGGACATCATGAATGTATCTGTTTTTACCTCTCCCTCTTTCAGCAGATGTTAAATTGTAGTGTTTTATTGGGTGAGGCCGCTCTATGATGGCTTCTCATGCCTCTGTGATGCTGTAAAGAGCCCAGGAGCATGACCCGCCCCGCTCCGCCCTGTTAACCCTTCTGATTGGCTCTAATTCTTAGTGGCACAGTACGCTGGGCACATGACAGTAACAGTGTTCCAGTTCGCTGGTGAGCGAGCCGCCCCAAAACAACACCCCACATGCTCTCTCCCACACACACACACACACACACACACAATCGTGTTAGTGTCACTTCTGTTTCACTGGTCTCATATGAACTTAAGTGCTTAAGCAGACTGTTCAATATGCCACCAGCAATTACATTTTCAAATGGGTGGGTTTGCAAACATCATCTGTGTTAATCTGTCTGTCACTGCCCGACTTCCTGCCGGAGGGAGGAAAGAGGATTAAGTTATTCAGTCCCTGGTAGAAGATTCTCTTTGTTCACCCTGACTGAAGGAGAAGTAAATAAAGCAACAAGATTTTTTACCGACGAGTTAAAAAAGGCAGCTTCCTCCTGCCATGTCTCTTGGATTTGACTAATGCTGTTCAGACAAGTCGTCCTCCCAGAATCCGTTTGGAAATCATCTAAACGCAAGGGGACACCATGGGTCTGGTGGTGGGAAGGAGCAGAGAGTGGCTAGGCTGTAGATTGTAAAATGGTTAAGCATTTTCCTGATTTGATTCAATTATGAGTCGCAGTTTCTATTTCAGTTACCGTTTTCTTACACATGAAATTCTCTTTCAGCTAATGCTGTTAATTATGCTAAATTATTCTAAATTGTTTCAATTTCATAAATATTATTGGGAAAAAAAGTGTAAATTTAGTTAACTTAATCCTCTTTGTCCCATGTGAGACATAAGTGTAAAACTGCAAATTAATTTTTTGAGAGAAATTAATATGCCATTCAGCAAAGACACATAAAATTAATCAAAAGTGACAGTAAAAGCTTTTAGAATGTTACAAAAGATTTCTATTTCAACTAATTGCATTTATTTAAAACTTTTTTTTTTCATCAAAAAATCCCCAAAAAAGAAATTTTCTCAAAAATATTAAGCAGCACAGCTATTAACAATTATAATAAGAAAAGTTTCTTAAGCACAAAATTGCTGACACTGAAGACTGGAGTGATTGCTGCTGAAAATTCAGTTTTGCCATCACAGGAATAAATTACATTTTAAAATCTATTAAATTGGAAAACAGTTTTTTTTTTTTTTTAAATTGTAATAATATTTCATAATATTACTGTTTTTGCTATGGTTTTGATCAAATAAATGCAGCCTTGTTGAGCATGAGATACTTGTATTAAAACATTTTAGTGACATCAAGCTTAAATTCATTCATTCATTCTTTCCATTCTACAAGAAATGCATTTTTGTTGCCATGTTGTTTTTGTAGATTATTATATATTCTAATATCCCATCAAGAAGGTTTGTTTTTGCTTTCATTCAGGAACCTCTTTGATGGATTCAGTGAAGGATTCATCAGACTGATTGTGAGTCTTTTTGAATGATTCATTAAAAGACTCTCTTCAAAATAGCCTGTTCATTTAGGTTACGTTAAACTATACTACAGATTAACCGGACAATCAGTTTCACCTGGTCCTATGAATTAATGAATCAGTTTAATCCCATATTTCATGGCTCTGTTTGTGCTGTTGAATACCGAAGCGATACCCACGTCTTGATTCACAGTGCCAGGGAACATCTGACAGCAGTGGTAAAATGATTTGATTTATTGTTTGAATTACTGAGAACGAAGTAATCAGTGTATCACGCTGGGATTTTCAGATGTGAGTCTGCAGCACAGTCCCTCACACAGAAACACATTCTTTAGCTCAGGTTGACAGGAACACTTTTAAAACATCATACAACAGTGTGCCTAAATTGTTATTGAGTTGTTTATTGTAGGAAGATCCCAGCTCCTGTTCTTTTCAGCTTGAAACGCTCAGAGCAGGGGAAGCATGCTCCATCACTCAGCTGGGCCAAACGAGCGTGACGCTCCCGCGAGCTGAAATTTAACGCCTCACCCGCTTATTGATCCTTCCTGCAGGCCGGACACTGTCCTTGACTCCGTGTCCGTTGGAGAGCCCTGGAGGACGCCCCACTTCCACCGCCCTCCACAACAGCAGCCACCTCCCAGGGGCTCACTGCACTTTACAGCAGGATATTGATTTTGTAGGAGGAATGCAAGGAGGGAGAGAGTGAAAAGGAAGAGCAGGAGGAGGAAGAGAAAGTGACAGAGAAAAAGAAGGCTTGAACAGGTGAACAGAAGAGAGAAGGGACACAGAATTGAGGGTTGATGGGTAACTAAAGTACATGACTGCTCCCCAGAACAATGGACAGACTGAGTTAATCCACTCTGAAATATCTTAATAATACTCTTTCAGACAATACCAAGAACCATACTGCAATGGTTATACCAAAGTCTTGAATAATTGCCTTTTTTGTTTACCTTGACATTCAGGTGATACTAAAATAAAAAATAAATAAATAAAAAATAATGTATTACCATGCTACCGTATAGCAAAGGCTAAACTAAATATAGCTTTAACTAAATATAACTTTTTTTTGAAGCAATCAGTGTTTACATAATTGAAAAATACTCCAAAGCCAGTTGATTATTTTAAATGAGTTTCCATTAATGTTTTGCTTTTCAATAGTTCAAATAGCTAAAAGGAGTATATTCAATAACAGATCAATTTTTTATCTTGAAAGGTGAAAAATCACTGGCACTGGTATATTGCAACATTATGCCTTCATATACAGTCAAACCAAAATTTATTCAGACACCTTCAAAATTTCTCACATTATCACAGTTTATTCACTATAGTTTAGAAAATGGTAATAAAATATGACAAGAACTCAAGAGTTAAACTGTGTCAGAACAAATTCATCTTGATAATGTCAGATAACTTTGATAGAAAGTAACAAAGTAACAAAACATGGTCGGGTCAAAGTGTCAAATCAAATTTTTGGTCCCAAATTTTTTATCAGTTTTACTGGTAGTCCACTGTATGAAGGATTTTTGGGTATAATATGTCACAGTTTACTTTATTTAGCTATCCTCACTTACATAAATGTACTATAGTGTCCTGCACTCACTAGTAAAAAAAAAATATCAGAAATTATATCTGGTGTCTGAATAATTTTTGGTTTGACTTTAATAATTTTTTATTTGACTGTATTTTATGACACTTTTTTTAAGCATGAATTTTGCAATATACCAATGCCAGTGAATTGTAATCCTCTCTTTTGTAACATTGCAAATGTTTTTACTGTCACTTTTGATCAATTTAATGTGTCCTTGCTGAATAAAAGTATTCATTTCTTTCAAAAAGGAAAAAAAAAAATTGTAGTGACTCTAAACTTTTGAATGGTAGCGTACTGTATGTGTCAACATTTCACTTTGATCAGCACAAAAAATGTGTAGTCTAATCTGCAGGTTAATGCTAAACCGTCCTTTCCATTAACATAATCTCAATATTGATGTTTGCTATCTAACATAGTGACTAGTGTGCCATAGACTGACCTGTGTGTTTTTCTGCTTATGTGAATATAACTCCATCAGTGCGTCTGACATTTCACCTCTCTTCTCTCCTCTTTCTCCTGTCCTGGCAGCTTGTGACGTGATCGGTCACAGAAACATCTTTTTCTGCTTTTAGATGAGGACGAGTGTGAAATAGATGTCGACACACACACCCTGAAAAGCACTTAAGCCTAGGTCTGTGTGTTGTGCATCAGGCAGGCAGTGGAGCAACTCTCCTGTGTGCATTTCTAAATACTTTCAAATGATTGATTTGAGAACCTGGGCTTCAGTCGCAGGCTTACACCTGCTAAAGACCTTACCAGAGAGAATGAATGAGAGTAACTGGAAAAGGCATGCGGAGAGTGTCGTGTGACATTAAAGCTTCTGATGTGTGAGAGTGTGTGAGTCGCTTGGGTGTGTGTTTTAAGCAGTTGTAATATGTGTTGTGTGTTTAAAGCTAATAGATGATCCGTGTCTTAGTTGGCACATTAGTAGTTTTAAAGTCTGTGTGACAGTTTCTGACCTAGCTGTACTTTTTGGGAAAAAATTGCTGTAAAATACCACCAGAAATTAGCAAAGGAAAGTTGGAGTAATACAAAACAAACTCTACTTTTAGAGACATTTTCAGTCATTTTAAAAAAAAATCTTAAATTGATTGCCTTTATTACCTTTATCTAATTTTAGTTAATAATTGACGTAATTAGTGGTGCTAAAAACTATTTCTCATACTTAATTTTATTATATTGATCTGGAAAAAAGGTTAGAAAACAGTCAGACCACACTTATTTATTGACAATTTTTGGCAGACTAATTAAAGTGTGTATTTTTATTTCATTAATTAATTAATTTTCTTTATATATATTTCTTAGGCCTGAAAAATATATGAATACAAATACTATCAGTGCAAGCTTAATTTTGAATTAAACAAAATTGGTTTAATTCATAGCAAGTGCATGTTGCATTTTTAGCACTGCTGTAGCAGGTACTCTAACAAGAATTAGGGTAAATATCTTTGTTTACTCCCAGTTTTCTTACTAAAGGCAAAAAAAAAAAAAAATGCTATTTGTTACCTTTCAGGTTTATTACTGCCACACCAACGAAAGAGCACATGTTAAATGCTCAACCAAACTATGTGTTGGCGGTGTGTCTTTGCGCCAGCATTTGCATGCTTGCAAAATTATGTTTTGTGGCCTCATACTTATTTATCTAGGAGCAAGAATATCATTGTCAGCCAGGACAGTTAATAACCCCAAACACTCTGGAAACCACATAGTAGTGCTCTGGCAACCACTCATTTATTTCACTTTTCCAATTTAAAATAAACACACATATTTTACATTTTGAAGCATAAATGCTATCACCTGAAGTAACAAGCTACAGTTAGGCTATAAAGTGAATAACACCATGGTCACACAACTTCAGCATCTCCACCACTAAGCTTCCAAAAACAGTTTAATTTATTTTTTATTTTTTTTAAATCTACAAGTAGATTGCAACAGCGTGTAAAAATGATGTATGTTGAATATAAACACAACAATGCTGTAAAAACGGATTAGTGAGTAGTAAGTTTACTCTCACTGAAAACCTTTGTAGTCCCATTTAGGCACTTGTAGCAACTGCCTTTTTTAATATATGTAAAAGCTTTAAAAAAATCATGAGTGGGGTATTACAAATGTGTTTTATGTTGTGAAAATATCTTGACCTCGTGTTAACAACAGACCTTGTTTCAGGCATTTAACCAAGAACCCATTCAAAAAACCCATTGACTTTGGGACAATGGAAAGAGAAGTTCAAAAATGGTAACTAGTTTCCAGGTTTTCGGACTCATTCTTGCAGCACTCTAATGGGAATTGCCATGTTGTTCTGGAAAATCTCCGTATCAGATCCAGAGCCTCTGTGGTGAAGGCTCAAGACCAAGTGAACTTAGAGTTCCTCAGACTTTTCAAAGTTTCAGAGTTCCTCAGATTTTTCCTTGAGCCTCACTCTAGTCGGCCAGATCTAATGGTCAGTAATGTAGTGTCTTTTTCCATAGGACCGTCCTGTTTGAGATGAGCGAACCGTGAGTTTGCCGCATGGATCATCTGGCTGTCACCTGAACCTCCTCTGCGGTGTTCACATCTTTTTAACATGATGGAAATTCTTTCCTGTTACTTAGAGATGCTGACACTTCCACTTTAGCACGGTTGTGAGTGCGTTTGAGCCGGGTCCACAGGCGTGTGTCATGGCACCTATGTGGTGTGTTCTCACAGGCAGGTTCGATGCAGTCACACACAAGCCTTCAGCATGAGGTAAACGGCTCTGTTTGCTCAGGTGTATCCATTTTCTCATTCCCTTCTCTTCAAGGAGGACATCCCCTGCTCTTCCTCCTGCTTCTGTCCGCCTGTACCGCCGTCACCCACAGAACACATTCCGCAACTCTCTGACAAATAGGAGACGTGGAGGAAGTATGTTTGATGTGTGTGTCCACCGACATGTTTGCGTTTGATGTTGTACTGGTGAGCTGTCCGAGTGCTTGATTCAGCAGGAGAAAAGGAGCTCAGTAACTAGTGACACACAAGCTCCAACCGTGTACTCGCCAAACACAAGGCTCTATTACACACATGGATCTCAATACCTCCAGACACATGTACACATAGTGAAACTCTCAGATGTGTTGGCAAACACTTAAAGGGTTAAACTGTAAGGATCAGTCGCTCAGATTTGTGCTTGCTCTGCCAATGTTTTCTCTGGTTGCACCATTGAAATTATTTTTTAGTATATATATATATATATATGTATGTACTGTATGTATGTATACTGTATACACATACACACACATGAGAAATAAATGATATATGTTTTTTTTTTAAAATAACAATACAGTTGTTATGGGGTGTACTAAGTGTTTAAGTAAGGAATAATTGATGACGGGCCGTTGAATTATTAGAAAAATAATGCACACCCGAGGTGGTGATGCGGCCACGATGCAAAGTGGAGTAGAGTGGGTCTGTCATCTGTGGAGTAGAATGGGTCTGTCTCTTTTTTTCTTTGGAATTTGTGAGCAGCTTGATGTATTTGACATCTGCGTGACAGGCCACTGCTCCTCAAGACTAGCACAGAAACTGCGCTGTCCAGACCGTTTCTGTGTGTGTGTGCATGGGATTGTGTTTGCACTTCAGAGCAGCCAAGCATTGCCACGGGTGGAAAAAAATGCACACAAACACACAAATCCACTGGCCTTTTTTTAAAAATACCCATCGCTTCTGTCATGAGATAAATTTTGACACCAACAATGAGTGTGTGTCAAGTTGTCAGTTTATCTCTCTCTCTTCCTTCTACGCATCCACTTTGTCTCATTCTCGCCCTTTTCCTCTGCCTTATTCCTCCCTTCTTTTTGTCTCTCTCAGGCCTTTAAGTCAAGACTGTCAATGAATAGTGCATGTTATTTTGTTTTGTAGATTTCTGTTTGACATTCTGCCTGTCCTTTTTCTTTTTATTGCTTTGGTTTAACGGAAATAACCAGAAGAATCAAGTCCAGACCGGGTCTGAACCAAACCCTCCAGAGCATCTTTTTCTCAAGAGTCTCCTTGTGCCGTTATTGCAAAACCTTGCAGTAACTTTAACAGTTATACAGCCCTATTTCCACTCACTAACACATCCGCACACTCTCGCATGTGCACCCGTGTCCTTTCTCAAATCAGGACGTAACCTTTTTAATGCCTTTACTTTAATGTTATTAACAGGACATTTTATTTTCCTCTAAAAGTCAAGACCTATTTGGGCGAAGTCTAGCCGCTCGGTGCACTCACAAAAAGCCCTTCCCATGTGAAAACACTGCCATTATTAACATGGCTGAAATGTGAAACTCGGTCTCCGTAAATGTCAGGGAATATAGGGCATATATATGGCCCTCTTTCTCCGTTAACTTCTCTGCTGTGCATCTACATTCTTAAGGGAACAGCGTGGCCATTCTGCCACACTGCTTGATGGGGGTCTCGGGCGTGGAGGCCAGATTAGGGTCACTGATGTAACATCCCCCACCGTCCCACCTGAGCGGGGTGAGAGAAGGCAGTCTCTCTTGCACCTGCGGTGAAGAAATAGAGGACGTGTGTGTCGGAGAGGGACAGGAGTGGGTGCACTTGTGAAATTTATTTGGGTATCGGAGTTTTACGCCGGTTGCTGTTGGATTTACAGGTCGGAATGGTATGCAGCCCAATGAAATGCTCTTTGATGGGCAGAGCAGGTTGAGTTTTAACAGACGAGCGACACATAGAAGGCCGTAGTTTATGTGGCTTTGAGAAGACCCTCTGCTGCCTTCTACAGCTGTAAAAACCTGAGATGCCCATGAACAAGACCACTATGGGATGGCAGCAGAGGGTTCTGGGAAATGTGCTCTGACTGGGAAGAGGTACTTGGGAAAGTATGTGAACTTTTCCTCTTTTGGGCTTTTTAATTTTGTAGATGTGTGCATAGAAATATAATAAAGCCCAGTATGGACTTTCTGATATGCTTATTCATGAAAACGCTGATGATGTCCTCAGAAAACATTGAATATACACTGCTTTTAAAGGCTAAATAAATAATAATAAAATTCATCATTTATTTGTGGCTTTTGTTATTTCTACAGAGGCGGAGGCTTATACAGGAACTGGGAGAGCAGAGGATTCCCTACCTTTCTCCTGCAGACCCAGGATTTCAGGAACTGGTTAGAAATTCATACAAATCTCCACAATGCTTCGTAATTTTTGATCTATATGTACTCTGCTGATCAAAAGTTTAGGGGCTGTGTGTGTGTGTGTGTGTGTGTGTGTGTGTGTGTATATATATATATATATCTTTAGTACAGATCTATTAAATTGATTAAAAGTGACAGTAAAGACATTTATAATGTTGCAAAAGGTTTCTATTTCAAATAAACTGTGAACTTTGAACTTTATATTCATCAAAGAATCCACAAAAATATTAGGCATATTAGCTGTTTTCAACATTGATAGTATTAAGAAATGAGAAATGATAGTTTCATTAAGAAATGATAGTATTAAGAAATGATTAAGAAATTAATTTCTTGAGTACCAAATCAGAATAGATTAATTTCTGAAAGATCATGTGACACAGGCTGTTGAAAATTTAGCTTTGTCACATCAATAAAGGGATAGTTCACCCAAAAATTTAAATTCTGTCATTAATTACTCATCCTCATGCCGTTCCAAACCCGTAAGATATTTCTGAAATCCGAGTGCTTTCTGACCCTGCATAGACAGCAACGCAACACGTTCAAGGCCCAGAAAGTTAGTAAAGACATCGCTAAAACAGTCCATGTGACATCAGTGGTTCAAGTGTAATGTTATGAAGCTACGAGAATACTTTTTGTGCACAAATAAAACAAAAATAATAACTTTATTCAACAATTTCTTCTTTTCCGTGTCAGTCTTCGCTGCACTTTCACGAAAGTACCACAACGTAGCTTCATAAAATTAAGGCTGAAACACAGATGTCACATGGACTATTTTAACAATGTCCTTACTACCTTTCTGGGTGAGTTGAACATGTGTTACTGTCTATGCAGGGTCAGAAATCTCTCAGATTTCATCAAAAATATCTTAATTTGTGTTCCAAAGATGAAAGTCTTACGGGTTTAGAACAACATGAGGGTGAGTAATTTATGACAGAATTTTCATTTTTGGGTGAAATGTCCCTTTAAGTTACATTTTAAATTATTAAAAAAAGAATATGTTAATTTTAATATTTCTAAATGTCATATTTTACAGTATTACTGTTTTTGTTCAAATAAATGGAGCATTGTTGCTGCAAGAGCTTAAGATACTTATTTCAAAACATAAAATCTTTCTAACCCCAAATTTTGGACATTTATGTGTATTGTAAAGATTACCATGGGTTTCCACAGTCATAGAAAACTGCAAATCATAATTGATGTTTGCCAGGCTTGGAAAAATCTGGAAGATCAAAAATTTTGTCACCACTAGCATCAACAAACAGAACTGCAGAAACCTATGGCTGTTTTAAACAAGTTTCAGATGCTAAATGATTCATTAGCAAGTCAATCTAAAGTTTAACATTATTTTTACTAACATTATCCAGTAGTGCCAAAGTAATGGAAAAAAGTAACTGATTAAGATCTTTACAGGAGTCCCTGTACTGGTCAAGACTTTTCAATTACATTAGGGCAGACTGCGCACATACTGTGTATTTTGTTTTGTTTTTGCTAATTAGGCTACATTGTTATGTTTGCTTGTGACAGTGTGTAATCTGTGCACAATCTTTGTGTAATCTGACAGTGGGACTCCAGTTATGCAGGACTGGCTTTACGACAGTCTAGTGCCCTGCCAGATGGTCTCCATGAGAGGGTGCAGTCTGCTTTGATAACTCTTCAGCGGCGTGGCTGTCTCCTCCGAGATCTTGTCCGAGTCCGAGACCGGGACGTCTTCACAGCTGTTTTGCGTGCTCTCGTGGGTCAGCCGGGCTACACATACCGTTATCTGGACACCCGTCTGTTCACCATCCCCTGGCACTGTGAAGGAGAAGAAGGCCAGAAAGATGAGAAAGAGAAACCTTGCTGTGACTCCGACCTGAGGGACGCTTGCAAAGCATTGTGGGAGCTCAATCAGTTCTTTTGCTCAGATGTAAAGCAGCAGACAAATGCGAGAGGCATCAAGCGTTCCCGCAGTGACACCGAAAACAGTGAAGACACACCAGGGGAGGGGATGTGTGAAGAGAGTGTTAAGGACAGGTTACTTGAGGAGAAGCAGGAGAAAGAGAAGAAGGAGGAAGAGGAAGAAGACAGCGGGCAGGGCTGCTCTCATTCCTCACCTCCTTCATCCGCTCCGCCACCTGATGTGGCCGGTCTGGTCCAGTTTAACATTACCCTCATCAACTACATGGACCCTACAGCCATGACCCAGCTGAAGGAAGAGCCGTATTACGGCATGGGCAAGATGGCGGTCGGTTGGCATCATGACGAGAACCTGGTTCCTCTGTCACCAGTTGCTGTCTACAGCTATAGCTGCCCAGCAGAGCCAAAGAATGAAGGTGAGAGGTCAAAAGTCTTGGGTAGAGCATGTAATATGGTATCAGAGCCATGGCACCATAAGGCTCTAACACTGTGGTTCTGAGCCTCTTAGACTCCAAGGCCCCACTTTATCAATACTCAAAACCCTCATATCTAAGCTGATATAGTAATTCTGTTGTAACAAAACAAACTTAAAAATACGAGTTTACTATTTACTGTACATCTTTATTTTCCTGGGGTTTTTGCATTTTTAGTTAAGATTATAATTATTATACCTACATATACCAGACTCTCAACTGATCCATGTCTACCTATAGGAATACAACGCCTGTCACAGCATCCCTATATAAGGTCTATTCAGTATTCAGCAGCTTTATTGTTTTGCTCAGGAGCTAATTACCCTCCTCCATCCCCAGCTCCTCCTTTCATCCACAGTCAGGACTTGACTTTTGATATTCCTTGTTGAGTCAGACTCCTTTATCTTGAAGTATGTTGTTACATTAAATTGTCATTAAAACATTAATGATATCTGCTACATTTGGTTCTTTTCTGTTTATCCTAAGGGGGTTATTGCTGCTCTCCCTGCTCTTATTCATGCTAGGCTACATGGATGGGCAGGGAGTTTTTACCCAGAATAGAACCATACCACCAATTCAAACTGTGTGCTAATTGTCAATCATCTTTGACAATAGTGATCTTGGCAGAAAAAATTGTAAGATTTGGGGCCTCTCTAGATGTTTGCCAAGGTGCCCTAGTAGACTCCAGGCCTCTGTTTGAAAACCACTGCTCTACCCAATGAATAAATGGGCAAATAAAAAGGCAAAACCCAGAAACAGGAAAATTATTGTTTTACAACAAGTCAATTTATTTATATATTTAATACATTGTTTATTGAATGTACTTATTTATATGAAAAGAAAATATTCCACCTCAAACATACCTTCCATTAATTGTTGAGAAGAAACTTATTCAACTGCACTGCTTTTTTATTTTTGACAAAAATATAATAATTAAAATTGCAATTGTTAATAAATAATTACTGCTTATTTAAAACATATACTGTATAAAACATTTTAGAATTACATTTTAGAATTTAAACTGATAATTAACTGAAAAATACAAATTCTGTCATCATTTACTCACCCTAATGTCATTCCAAGCCTGTATGACTTTCTTTATTCTGTGGATCTCAAAAAGAGATGTTTTGAAGAACAGTTTTGAATGTCAGTGGTGACCAAAACTACATTATTTTTCTTTTTTGTTCTGCATCAGTATGAAATGCATTAGACTTTTCATTTTTGGGTTAACTCTCCCTTTAAACATTCCCACTCCTGTTTGATTCTGATTGAAGAGACAACAAATCCTTTATTTTTCTAGCTCACCACTGAGAACCTAAAACATTTATTATGACACCAGCTAGTTCAAAACCATCCTTCACTTGATAGGTCGAATGTGTTCATGCAGTCATTGTATGAACTTGTTCCATGAAGAAGGAGCCAGATCTTCCATATTTCACATGAATCTCACTGGAGACGTTTTTCTGGACATCAGTCTCTCTTCACGTCAGGCTAACAGCTTAGCATGCAGCTGTGTGCGTGTGTGTGTCAGTTCGACAGAACAGAGCGTGGTGTGCTAACCAGAACCACCTGCCTCAAGAGCTCTGTTTCGCCAATCTCTTACTGACCGATTTGACCTTTGACCTCCCAAGGGCCCGCTTCAAACAGAGCATGAATGGTCTGTGTGTGTGTTTTTGTGTGTGAATGTGTCAGTTTGTGTGGAATTATTCCACAGCTGTTCTTTTGGAGGTAAAATTGACCCCTCGGTTCCAGACTTCAGAGAGACTCCCCTGATGGAACGCTTTTGCAGTGCGTACGCACCCGTGCAGAGCATTGCACAAAATGTTGCCTTCACTTTAGAGAAATTGCTATGAAATTCTGCAGACCAGCTGAAACGGATTGTTGCTCAGAAGAATTTCACTTTGTGCATCATTTATTTGTTGCTCTGTGTGTGTGTGCCTGAATGGGTTTTATTTTTTTATTGTCTCTTTGGATAACATCTGTGTGTTGTATAGATTCGTGTTTCACCTGAACGCGCTTTGAAGAAGAATATCTCAAGCTTTTCATGATTCCCGTATCTTTTAACACATCTGTGATGGGTTTATAGAGTATGCTGGCTGTGCTGCTGCTGTATCACGAACAGTCTCCGGCGGGGGGAGTCGCTCAGTGACAAATCTGTTCAGCTCTTCATCCAACACGGACTAGATCCAGCTCATTTCCTTTTCTAGCAGGCATTGGTTTGTGCCACTGTGATTTTGAAGTGTTTTTGATGGAATCTTTTCCGCCGCTGCTGTAAGCTGCAGATGGCCCTTTGAGAGCTGTGTCAGAAAGCACAGGCTGAAATTAAGTTACTATTTATCCCTGCTGAGCGCAGAGAAACCTCAGGGCTCAGGATTCCAAGAGCGCTTTCGTATTGATTTCGCTGATAGGTGCCAGCCTGCCCTCTCTTAGTTTATTTATTTACTTTTTTTGTCTTATCAGTTACACTTTCTTTCTGTATTTCTCTTTGGCTCTGTCCTTGTCTTTTGATTAACACAGGCCATTGGTGGAAGTTACATAGCATTTTAATAATAAGTACTAAGTATTATTAAGACATTTTATCCAAAGCGACTTAGAGTACACTTATTATGGTTCTCAAAACAGCAACTTCAGCTAATGACACTAAATTGCTGCATTGTATGCAAAACCAACTGAACAGCTAGTTGTTAATGCAGTGATGTCGAAAACTAATTGTGTTGTAAATACATGTACGGTAAATTGTTGCAAGGACACATTAAACTAAGTAATATATTTAAAATGTATTTATTTCGTACAAAGTATAGTTCAAATCGCTCGAGACTTACTGATATAAAAATTCTAATTAAACTTTTTTTGGAGTACTACTTGTGCACAATGCACATTTCTTAATATTAAGCCTAAAATGTGTTTTAATTTCAATATTGATGAGGACTGAGTAATATCAGTCCCCTAATAATGCAAGATATTTAAAGTGTACCTGAAGTATACTTGCAATAGTTCCACATTATTACAATCAAATATACTTCAGTATATCTTTAGTTGGACTTCAGCATTGCTTCCGGACAATTAAAGTGCATTAAGTACAAAATTAGTTGTTCCAATTTAGCAGACTTTAAGTATACCAGTTTAGTATACTAAAAGTACAATTGCAGGGTATTTTTAGTAAGTACATCAATTTGTATTATGTATAACATTATTTGTATCATTTAGATAAAAATATTTGTACATCCCTGCTCTAAATGTCAAACTACATCTTTGTTTACAGGGGTGACTGAAAAAGACGGGGAGGGACAGAGTAAAGAAAAAGAAACAGAAAAAGAAAAAGAAGCAGAGACAGAAGGTGAAGGAACAAGTAAAGAAGAACTGAAAGAAGGAGAAAGTTTGGAGAAGGAGGAAGTGCAGAAAGAGAAAGCGTGTTGGCGCGTTGGACTGAAGGTGGCCTGGGACATCCACACACCAGGTCTGGCTTTGCCTCTACAGTCTGGAGACTGCTATTATATGACAGGTACACAATCACATTCATCTGGGTCCAGAAACAGTAGACTTAAGTACATGTGTAAAGCGGATTGTACCGTCTCGGTCATATTGAAATGCATTAGACCAGGAATTATCTTTCCCAGAGGATATACACATCTACATCCTTTTATACATATGTGTGTCTGTTTCTCTAGGATTTTTGCTTCCACAGGTTCCTTTATCATGTGTATCAGAGAGGTTAGGAAAACCAAATGTTATTTTATGAAGCGCTGTGACCCCTGTCTAAGAGCAGGACTGAGAGAGAGAATCAGTAAATCAGACTTTTATTACTGATGGCTACAACAGATGCCCCCCGTCTACGACCCCACATACGCACAAACCCTCCTCTCTAAATATCCCATAAAGTGAGTCTGATGACCTTGATAAGGACACTATTTATTTCCCGATTTCTGTGTACAAGCATGACTAATGTTTTCCCCCCATGCACACAATTTTATTGTCTCCGTTTGGACATATTCATCTGTTTGGAAGGGCTTTCCAGTGGTCGGGCCTCTTTGTTGCTGGCTGCTCTAAACTGAGCGTTATTTATACCTACCTAATGGCACTCTTAGTCCTGTGAATTGACTTTAAGTGAAAAGCTAAAGCAGTATAAACATAATGGGTCATAATGGGTTTCCTGGGCACAGGACAAGGGTGAAAGTGTGACTGGGAAACTGACTCATAAACTGTTAATGACACTATGTCTTCTGGCTGAATTAGTCAGATTTATTTATTTATTTATTTTTTTTTTTTGAAAAAAAGGAAGCTACTTCCAAAGGCACATGAAGTTTAAATGCAGTACTGTTTGTTGGGATTTTCAGCAAGTATCCATTCTCTGAGATGTGAAGAAAACCACTCCCTAAAGATCAAGCTTTTATTCGGGTGCTGTAGTGTAGCAACCCACACCTCACATGGAAAGAGGGAGGGAAGGAAGGAAGAAATAATGTAGCATCTTAAAAAAAAAAAAAAAAAAAAAAAAAAAAAAAATATATATATATATATATATATATATACACACACACACACACACACACACACACACACACACACACACAAGAAGTAAAAGGTAAAAGTTTGTAAGGAAAAGAGAACAGAAGGAAGGAAAACAAAATGGAAAGAAAGGAAACAATAAAGAAGAAATGAAAAGGAAGGAAAACAGAGAGGGAAATAAGGAAACAAGAAAAGAAGGAAGGACAAGGTAGGAAAAGAGAAAAGACGGCAGGAAAATAGAAAAGTAGTAAGGAAAACAAAATGGAAAGAAAGAAAACAAAAAATAAGAATTGAAAAGGAAGGAAAAGAGAGAAGGAAATAAGGAAGCAAGAAAAGAAGGAAGGACTATGTAGGAAAAAAGAAAAGAAGGCAGAAAAAGACAAAAGTAGTAAGGAAAACAAAATGGAAAAAAAAGGAAACAAAGAAGAAAAGAAAAGGAAAGAAAAGAGAGAGGGAAATTACGAAACAAGAAAAGAAGGAAGGACAAGGTAGGAAAAGGGAAAAATAGTAAGGAAGACAAAACGGAAAGAAAGCAAACGAAAAAGAAGAAATGAAATGGAAGGAAAAGAGAAGGAAATATGGAAGCAAGAAAAGAAGGATTGACAATGTAGGAAAAAAGAAAACAAGGCAGGAAAAGACAAAAGTAATAAGGAAAACAAAATGGAAAGAAAGGGATCAACAAAGAAGATATGAAAAGGAAGGAAAAGAGAGAGGGAAGTAATAAAACAAGAAAAGAAGGAAGGACAATGTAGGAAAAGAGAAAAGAAGGCAGGAAAATACAAAAGTAGTAGGAACAAAAAGGAAGTTAAAAAGAAAAAGAAGGAAAAGAGAAAAGGAAGTAAAAGAGAAAAAGAAGTAAAAGAAAAGGAAGGAAAAGAGAAAATAAAGGAAATAATGTAACAAAAAAGGAAGGAAATTGGAGTAAGGGAAGTATTAGGAGGTAAAAATGATGTGAAAGGAAGGAAGGTAAAGGAAGTATTAGGAAAGAAAAAGGGATAGGAAAAAAGGAAAAGGAAAAAATGAAAAAAAGGAAGGTAAGTAAAAAAGGAAGTCAAAGGAAAGAAGAGATGGAAATGAGAGAAGGAAGGAAAAAGGAAAGCAAGCAAAGGAAAAAGAAAGAGTTGGAGAGGAAGGTGTACAGAAAATAACTTACAGTTATTCAACTCCCCGTTCCTATGATTCTCTAACACTGTCACATCTCTTCCCCTCCATCTGCTGATGCCTCAGACTCCTGTATGCAAATCTAATCAGTAGATTTTCAAAAATGGAATTTGGTGCTGGGTAGCGGAGAACAATTTGTTGGACCGACACCGGGCCCAGCTGGTAATAAGATTTCCTGTGCTGAATGCTCCAGGAACAGGACAGACCCCATGGAGAGGTTTTGACCCAACAGATTTAAAAGCCCACTTTTAACTGGAGGACAGCAGCCCCTCGACGACGAGAGAATAATGATAAATATTTATTTGGGGAATTTGGTATGCCCCAAGATTCACGCCGAGGTTGTGGCAGACTCCAGGTCGAGAGAAACAGAGTATTATTACCAGGTGTTTTAAAGACAATGTAATGCGACAGTAAAAAAATAATAGCATACAGAGGAAATGAAACTGACATTACTGTTTATGCTGCAGTACATCAGAGAATGCAGCAAATCCATTGATTTCAATGGGGCAAATCAAAGCCCCTTTCAAGGAAAGTCAGTTCACTCAACGGCTAGACAACAAAACGGATGCTCATCTTCCCTGAGTTCATAATAATATTGAAGTATGTTTCTTCTGTGTGTGTGGCTCTTGGTATGTGATTGTATCTGTAGATGATCTGAATCGGACACATCAGCATTGTGTACTGGCCGGTGACACGGCTAGATTCAGCTCAACTCACAGAGTCGTACAGGTGAGCATCACCTCTCCAGTTGTCCTGGACCTTCATCACCTTTCATGTTGAATCCTTAACCACGATCTCCCTATTTCTGGCTTATATGTAAATGTCACACTATCATCTATCATGTTCCTTTAGTGTTCTACAGGAACGCTGGACTACATACAGAAACGCTGCTCAGAGGCCTTGGAGAATTTACACACCGACCCTGAGAAGAACACCAAGAGCCTGAAGTCCCTCCTCCCCTCCACCCTCCAGCGCATTGAGGACATCCACAACGAGGTGTGTATTTGAACAAGAATGTGAGTGTGTTTTGAAGCATTGTAAAATGTGTACTCATAACACCAAATCCCAAACGCGTGTCTCAGGCCATAACAGATGAGGTTGCTTGGAGGTTTTTTAAAGGTTGTACTTGGCATTAATTTTTCAAACCTCAAACAATAGCTCTTTCAGAGGGCCTAACTATCAGTGCGGCCTTGTGTAAGTCTCTGTTGAACCCCAACTCACCTGGATTACCACTCAGCACCTTAAAACCCCCATCACAATATAAAGTGCTATATATATATTTATATATACACCCCTGCCCGGGGGCAGCAGCTTCCCCGGAGGTTACCGACCTCAAGACTCTGACCTGATTGAGGCTATTTTGTTGAAACTGCCCACGAGGGCCTGTGTGTGTTCTTAAATGATGTATTATTGTATTATTTATTATTGATACTCCTTTTTATCCCAGCATGCTGTTCTAGCAGTGCTCAGCATCTAGCTCTTGTTTAGTGAGGTGCACTGCATGGAGAGTGCGGTAAGCAGACCCTGATGGGGGATCTGTAAAGGATCTGCAGTGTGTAGGATTAATGGAGTGTGTTAGTCCATTGATGTTTATAAAGGTGAATGTTTACCTGTGTGTTTAGGGTCGGAGCTGCTATATGGAGGTTCAGGAGAGGTTGTTGGGAAAGAGATCATTTCTGCTCTCTGTATCTCTCACTCCCAAGGTTTTGGGCCTGTAGGTGTTGAGGGCTGTTTCCCCTAAAAATGAAAATTCTGTCAAATTTTGTTTACCCTTATGTTGCTCCAAACCTGTTTGACATACATTTATTTTGTGGAAAACAAGAAAATGTCCAACCTACTCTTTTCGGTTACACTTTATTTTAAGGTGTCCTTGTTATAGTGTAATTATACATTTAAGTACTCAGTAATATGGTTAGGTTAGGATTAGTGTTTGGCTTAGGGTTACTTGCATGTAATTATGCATAATTTATTGTTATTATAATAGTAAGTACATGTAACATATAACAAGGATACATTAAAATAAAGTGTTACCCTCTTTTCTATACAATGAAAGTAGAACGTGCCAGGGGCTGTCAAATTTCAAATGGACACAGAAAGCACAGTGAAACGGTTCATATAACTCATGTAGGGTTTTCACAAAATTAATTTTCACTACATGATTATCATAACAAAAACAATATCCGCTTGTTAAGTGGTGATGTAAGAAGTGCTGTTTCCGGGTAGAGTGTGTCGGTTTTGTTTGTCTTCTCCTCTGACATGATTTTGTGTGGCAATAGTTTGTCTTGTTCTTCCTCGTCTTTGTTGTCGTCTTTTTCTGTTTTATGTCAGGTGGCAACCAACGTTAAGATGCAATCTTGCCACCTACTATGTTGAAATGTCAACCAGTTAATAACACTTCATTATTTGCTATATTATCATTTATGCATTATTAACAAATTTCATTTTTTTTTTAGATATCACTGTTATTGTCAGAACTGAAGTCTGTAAATATTGTCAGTATTGAAGTCTTCTGAAGCCCTATGATGATAGATTTGTGAGGATTGTGTCGTTATTCGCTGAAAATCCCCTGTCCACCACTGCTTTCAAATCTAATTTGCCTATACATATTCAAGATTTTCATCAGTAATCAGATTTCCATCAATGTATTTTTATGCAAAATTTTTTAACCGATTAGAATGCACCAGTTTGCATAAGCACTATAGTAATGTTTTTATTCCCTTATATACAGTAGGTGGGTTTCTAGCCATGTCATTTTTTTATGCAAATTTTGTGAAATTGAATAAAAAATATGGAACGGAATCTCCAAGATGCAAATAAAATTGCCAAAATGCACATCCAATAAGCATGCACAAACTACAACACATTTATGGAATCAATTCCTAGAAGTGCATCACAAAAGCTTTGCTTTATGTCACTGAATACTTGTTATATTTTCTACAATTCTCATTGTCTGTGCTGATGTGCACACACATATATGGCTTTTTATTTATATGACCAGGTGTGCGTATGTGGGTTGACAGAGCAAACAGCACAGACTGGCCTCTATTGATTGAGCCCCAGCAGTGCTGGACTCAAGGGTGATCTGATGAAATTGATTGGTAGTCCTAACAGTGAGCCTTGTGTGAAAGATATCTAGAAATCTTAAACCATTTGATCTATAAAATGGCACAGTGCTATATCCGCAGGTTACCGTGATGAGCACCTGACCAGTAGTTACCGCCACGTTCAGCTGGAAATATAGGCAGACAGACTCTCCACCTGTCACTGAAAGCCTTTTGTTTCTGTCTGTTTCCTCTCTCTCTCTTTCTCCCTCCAGCATATGCAGGTGGCATTTAGTCTCAGTACCTCACAGCAGCAGACGGCTTGGCTCTAAATGCCAGTCGCATAGTTTCCAGCTCTGTGCCTGTTGCAGGCCTGCTCTGCGGGAAACTGGCTTCCATGTTGGCTCAAAGCTCTCGGCGCTGTGTGGGCTTTCAACGCAGAAGGATAGACAGACAATCAGCACGGGGGGGAACGACAGACACAAAAGCGGCTGCTAGCATTTGTAGCCTCCGGCGTCCGTAGAGAGGCTGTCAGCGGTCGGCATTGGTCTGAAGCGATTGTAGGTTTGAACCAGCACAAAGTGTAGCATTTCTTTGAAGACGGCCATATGTGAAAGTGAACCCTGGGTGTCTGATCTCAGTCCAACTAAAGATGATCCTGTTCAAGCCAGTTTGAATGCTTATAAAGTGATAGCCAACACAGGTATTTATGAAGCAGAATAAGAGAGTCAGGTGTGCGGTTTTATGGTCTGGCAGATAAATGACCTGTCCGCACCAGTTTTTCAGTGCAACAGGATTTAAAAACAAAATACATACACATATTACATTCTACTCTTAATACTAAACATACTACTGAGAGCTCAAAATAAGCAGTAAGAATTTTTTCTGCTATCCAGTTGGGCTGCTACTATTTTACTTGCCCTGCCAGTGTTTTCACTGGCATAAAAGAAAGTTCAGTTTTTATGTGTACATTTTTTTTTCCCATATTTATTAGAAATGTATATATTTTTATTAATGAAATTTGAATTAATAAATAAAATGTTACTTTTTAAGTTTTACAATTTTACATTTTATATGATCTTTTTTCAACTATAATACTAGCTATATTCTATATATTAAACTTCTGTATTTTTGAAGAAATGTATACTTTTATTTAGCAAGAATGCATTAAATTGATCAAAAGTGTCAGTTCATTCTACATCTTTACTCTTTCAAATAAATGCTATTCTTTTGATCTTTCTATTCATCAAACATTCTTTAAAAAATGCATGACAGTTTTTAGAAAAAAAAAAGTGAAGCGCAACTATATATTATTAAACATTAATAGTCATAAATCTTTTCTGAGCACCGGATCAGCATATTCAAATGATTTCTGAAGCATCATGTGACACTGAAGACTGGAGTAATGACTGCTGAAAATTCAGCATTGCCATCACATATTAAAAAAAAAGCCCACACAATTATTCTAAATTATTATATTTCACCATTTTTCCTGTATTTTTGACCACAAACTTTTTAATGATATTGTGTAAATATATTTTTAGCTATAATGTAACTCCAAAAGTTCGTAAACACAGTATCTGGCAATATTGGGTCTAAAATATATTACTTAATATTAATTTCTTATAACTTCTTAAGTTGTGCAAAAACAATCACAGCCAAGCTTATAATTTAAAAAACAAACTCAAAAGGAAAAAAATAAATAAATAGAATTTGTGTACTTTCGTGTCATTCAGTTGCTCCAGACTAAACCAGGCAACTGTTCAGTGAGATCCAGTAAAGAGACATAGTGGATGTTAGGGTTGCTGTACTATTGTTGTGTTTTCGGCGTGTTGTTTAGTTGTAACTCTTGGCTAAGGCGCAGAGGGGCCTGTTGTTTGGAGAATGAATTTTGGAGCAGTGCTTTGTTCAACGGTTGTGGGAGGGCAAATGTGAGGTGCTTACATTTACATGTGGGGCAGACACAGATACACGCGTGCACGTGGCTACATTAAGCATCCTTAGGAGGGTTAACTCATCACTTCAAAAGAGTCAAAGATGGGGAGATTCCCAGAGGAGAAAGGCTGAGAGCCTGTGGTGGATTCTGTTGCTCCCTGTAGAGAGAGAAAGTGAGAGATTGATGGGATGATGAATGAAAGTAATGAAGTAAAGAATGAAAAGAGGCCGACTGAGGAGGAAAGGAAAGAGAAGTGTGTGTAGGTGAGATGTTTTCGACGTGTGTGATAAATCTTTACGTCTCTCCTGGGTGTTACGTAGCAGCAGACATAAACAAAGGAGACGAAACAACAAACAGGAAAACAGGAAATGCAGATGTCATCATCCCCCTTCCTATTGTGATGACACAGTTTTGATCAGCGGCAGACAAAAATGCAAAGATGTCGAGTACAACGCAAGCAGTTTGTTTGTGTGTGTGTGTGTGTGTGAATTGTTCTGCATCCATTGTCCTCTAGGAGTGTGCGCGGCTACCTGCGTTCCCTTGTTAGCGTGACCTTAACGTGGGTGTTTAGTTTTAAAAATCACTCCCACCATCCCATATAAATGCCCTTCCCCCGTCTCCCCACCTCACTGACTCAGGTGACTAGCGCACAGTTCCCTCCGCTGCTCTGTTCTGCTGCTAAATTGCCCACTGATGGATGGATAGAGTTTGATAAATGGATGGACGTCTGGATTGCTGTTGTTTCAGACCGTGCTGATATAATACGCTACACATAGGCCAGAGTGAGGGATAGTGAAGAATGACTGGAGCACAAAACATTTTTGTCCAACAACCACATTTTACAGACTATCAAACACACTTGACTGCTGTTTTTTCAGTCGTTGTGAAGTAGATGTTAGCTGCTTGCTATAGGTTGACCTCTTTTTTGTTCAAGGACTGGACTTCATTGGCCTAGTTTTCAAAAGCCTCTCTTGTGCAGGAAGACAAAATGCTTTAGAGTTTGTTTTCGCTAGCTTTTTAAATTGTTCTTATATTCAGAAACCAACAGTATTGAAGGAATAGTTCACTCATCATTTACTCACCCTCATGTCGTTCCAAACCTGTATAAGTTTCTTTCTTATGTTGAATGCAAAAGAAGATATTTTGAAGAATTTTGAAGAACCAAACAGTTGTTGGTCCCTATTGACTTCCATAGCAGGGAAAGAAATACTATGGAAGTCAATCGGGACCATTAACTGTTCGATTACCAGCATTCTTCGAAATATCTTCTTTTATGTTCAGTATAAGAAAGAAACTTGTACAGGTTTGGAACAACATGAGGGTGAGTAAATGATGGCAAAATTTTAATTTTGGGGTGACCTATCCCTTTTAACTGCCTGAAGTGTATATGGAATGGTGGTTCCAGACATGTGACCCAAAAGCTTATATATTATTGGTAAAGGGTTTTTTTTTTTTTTTTTTAACTTTCTACTTTTGAGTGATTTCAGTGAGTGAATATTATAATTATAATTATAATTTTGTGATGTCTAAATTCACTTGTAGCATTTAAAACAAATTCAACAAATTAGTTTTTAGTGTTTTTTTTTATTTACAGAAAATGGCATAAAAATATGTTCTGTGGAAAGAAAAATGTTTTACTGAAAGACAAATATATTCTATAGACTATTTAATATTTATTAAAATAGACCAGATATCATTTATCAGCAGTGACATGGCAATAATTATGATGATCGTATTAGCGAGAATTTTAATATCAATGTATTCTTCATTTTCTTTAAGAAATGCAAGTCTATTTATATACAGTAAAGCACTGTACAGTAAACAATGGTAGTTCAAAGTGTTTTACATAAAAAGGGATTTTTAAAATAATTATAAGAAATAAAAAGTAAGAAATAAAATGTATTGAAATAAATTATTCAAATTAGTTTTTAAAAACATTTTAATGTGCATGGATGGCTTTATGTGTAACATTCATAAGTTTATTTCCCTGAAAAATGAAAACACTATGGCTCTTTTTTTGAACATTGTTTGTTTGAGCTGTGTAGCATCATTTGATCAACAAGTGGTGTGATTTTAGAGCAGGACTACTTGCTTGTCCAACCAATGCCAGACAAAGAGAATTAGTAAAATCTGTTTTACAAAACATTCATTAATTCTGCAGTTCTTTTGGTGTCTCTAGTGGTGTAGAAGTGACACCCTGCAGCTTTAATAACTTGACCCTGTGTTGCTCCTTTCAGGTGGAGTTTGAATGGCTGAGGCAATACTGGTTCCAGGGCCGGCGTTACGCTCGATTCTGCAGCTGGTGGACTAAACCCATGGAACAGATGGAGAAAGACTGGAAGGAAATGGAGCGAATGGTAAGAGTGATGGAGTGAACTGTAAGCAGGCCTGCACAGAATCTGCGCCCAGATTGCCGCTGAATTCAGCGTCTGACATTTAGCTCTACATGTGCATGTTTGTTTACGAAATATTTTGGCTAATTTGATTATGCTTTCAGCTACCAATACAGTGTTGTAATCCCAGCACTGCTTAACACATTTTACAATATTTCAACCAAACAAAACATGCGATAAATGTGAAACAAGTGTGCAGTTGGAATGAGAGAATAGGAAGTATAAAATAGATTTCGAAAATCTGTTTTAACACAATCATAAGCCCTAGTCCTCTATTTAATTATATCAATAAATATTTTTTGCCTGCTTACCCGCCATGAAAAAAAAAAACATATATATATATATATATATATATAATTATTTGGCTCTCTGTTGCATTATTGGTTAGGCAATCTTTGTCTCTCAGTGGAGTTGCATTTGTCACACAAACATGAAGACACATTGTAATTTTGTCCTTTATATTTTAGTTGTGGTGGCTTAATGCGAGGAATATTCAATATAGGTATTGTCTGTTCTGGATAAAAATAATCTTTAGGTATCCTAGATAAACCTATGAGGTTACATTTTTTCCACTGAGGCATTCAGCTTGTTGTTTTCTGTAATAGTGTAATTGCTCACGTCACATTAGTGCAGTTCAGAAAATTAGATTTGATTTAAACTACATAATGTTTCAGTTTTTAATATTTACTGGCCAAAGTTATTTGCTGCAACCATTTTTTTGGACCCTGCCTGTCCCAATAGTAACCCTTCTGCCCGTAGATGACCCCAGTATGCAGAGCGGAATCCGGGCTCTCTGTACTGCAGGATGCACAGAGGTTATTTAAATCTAGACGAATACAGCTGATCAGCATTGTCTGTTTGACACATGTTTGATCCATATGTGTGTGTATGTGTTCAGCACACAGCTCTGCTCTCAGAGCTGTAGTTACTTTCAGTAGGGGGCACTGTTGTATCATCATATTCTGTCTTCCTCTCGCTGCCTCTTTCGCTCTTTGAGCAGTAATCACATCTAATGTGCTGCTGGGGCTAAGGATGGCTCTTGAGCTAGCTGCTGTGTGTGTGTGTGTGTGTTTGTGAGTGTGTATGAAGGGGTGAGACAGTCTCACTGTGAGATACTAGTCTCCCTCTGTCAAGAAACACAATTTAGAAGCGCTGATATCCACCCATATATTAAGACATTTAAGATATGCATAATAGGTTAAATTGTAAACACACTTAACATTTGTTTTTGTTTCAGTTATATTATGTAAGTGCTGTAGTGTTTTGTGTCAATGGTAAATTATTATTTTCTTTACGTATTAGTATGTATTCTTAAATAATACAATAAGATAAAAAGAGGATATTTAATTTCTGAAATTATATTATATATTGTTTTAACCACATAAGTCCTTAAAAAAAGGTAAAAATAAGGAATGCAATATTTTGCCGCATTCATTCATCTAGCCATTTTTGGAATATTTTTCTTTTTGTAAATTCATCATTAATTCTTACTGCTTCTTTTTTTTTATTATTTATATTTTTGAAATTGTGGATGCATTTATTTTAACCTGATCAAGTCACTTTCTGCATTTTATTAGTTAAACAAATATTGAATGTGTAGGATTGTTAGAGCTTGAATAAATAGCTCATGAATGTGAAAGCACTTAGAAAATAAATATTCATTTGAATTCCTAATATCTGATATTTTCATGGCTGATTTAAATTCATTTAAGTATGATTTCAACAGACAGTCATGGCATTTACCAGAGACATGTGTTTATCTAGATTCTTGGGAATTGTCTCGTTGGCCTTCCTGCACTCTTCTTGATTTTTCAGCAGTCCGAGCAGGTTTGGGGTTGGCTGGTCCGTGTGTTTCTCTGTGTGTTCACCCTCTTCCTGCTGTTTATTAAAACCGCTTGTCTCCCATGGGGGTTTCTCTCTTTCGTTTTCCTTCTTTCTCTTTTCTTGTGTCTCCCTCTCTTGCTCTTCAGGCTGTTGTGATGCAAATTTTCACCCCTCCATTTGAATGACATCCTGATAAAAACAACTCTCTCTCTCCCTCTTTCTGTGGCTGTCTCTCCCCCCTCTCTCTTTCCAACCTATACGTCATGAATTAATGCGAACTGCTTAATGGAAACAACATAGGAAATATGGCGGAAAATAGAAAAGAAGAAAGAAAAGAATAAAGATAGCCATTTAAATGTGCTCTGATAAGATGAGGTAAATGTTATCAGACATCAGGTCTCAGGTCCCTTTCCTCAATTTCTCTCTCTCTCACACACACACACACACACACACACACACACCGGGAGAACGTTGGGTCCCTACAGAGAAGCTATCGTACTCCTCATACACCACTGACATTTATTTAGGCTTTTAACAGTGACACTTTCTTTCTCTCCTTCTCTCGGTCCGTCTATCCTGGCTCAGGAGAGATAGTTGGCTATATGCAAAATATTTTAAATACCATCCAGGCATTTTTTTTAGATTCTTTTCTTTCATTTATACGTGGTTGCAGGGCTGAGAGTGAGACGGCTGAGAGCAAGACAGGTCTGTTAACAGTGTTGTGGGTTTATTCTGATGTTTTAGGTCTAATTTGTCACTTTTTCCACTTCTGTCGCTCAGAGCGTCACATCAAAAAGCTTTTTTCCTCTCTCACTGCCTCTGTTCTATCTTTCTGCCACATACGCCGTCATCAAATGTTGTGTGCTGAAACATTTATTTTCAGACTGAATAGAAACTATTATGCGTTTATGGGTACAGTGAGCCATTTAGATGCTTCGTCTATTCCTTTTCGGTGGTGTTTGTGTTGGTCTTTATTTGTGTGTGTCGGCTCGTTCACAGTGACCGTTTCATAATTTCATCCTCTCCGTCCAATGAAAGAAAGCGAGCGAGAGAAAGCGAGCAATCATGACTGCAGGGGTCACCATTGATATCTGATTACGTTATTGACCTAGCGTGCGCGTGTGTGTGGCAGACAGGAAGGTAAAGACCTCTCTCCCCAGCGAGAGAGTGAGAGTGAGGGTCAATGTAAATGTTATTGCAGTGTGAGCTCATTTGATCAAAGCCACTGAAAGGTTAAGTGAATCCAATCTGGTTTAGTGTGTCTGAGGGTAGGGGGTGTATATGTGTGTGAGGGCAGCGGAGAGAGAGAGAGAGAGAGAGAGAGAGGCGGACGCAGTGAGGGGATTATCGTATAGCCGCTGAAATGCTGGATGTGGTGCGGAGCGCTTCTCTCTGTCTCTAATGCGTTTAGACAGCAATTGGCCTTAATAACCTTTATTGACTTCAGTAGGTCAGTGCCAAGGATCTAATTATTCAAGTGTATCAATTTCATCTAGTTTAGAGCTGCCTCGTTCTGATAATTATTTTAAGGTCGACCGGGGCAATTAATCTCTATTCACTTATTTGATGAGTTTGTAAAACATTATAAATGTAATAGCTTTGCTGTGTATTTTCATCATCATAATATTCAAGAATGCCTTTCGTAGGGCCGCTGTGCATTTTCCTGTGTAGCTCTTTTCTGTGGCTCTTTGTTTTATTATTATTCTTTTTTAAATCTATGCTGAGGCAATGTTTTACTACTGATTTCTGAAATAAAATTGATCTCAGAGAAAATTTAGAAACAGTTACTCACCCAATTATGGTTATTATTATTATTTTGTCATATATATAATGACAAAATAATAATATATATCATCTATCATGATAAATATTGCCATATATTGAACCAGTCTGAGAGTGCTTTTGTGTGCGACTGCTAATTTAGAAAATAAATGCATAATCCCATAGTTTCTTTTTCTTTTGGAACATTTATATAATCATATTTTTCTCTAAACAGTTGTCTCCTGTCAGATCAAAATGAATTACAGATCCGTTTACCTGCATTTTCCTTTGGCTCGTCTGTTTAAATAACAGCAGAAATTACCTCTCAATTTCACTTATTACACTTATAAATGGTAAATAAAAGCCTCCTAATAAATTTCACAGTAAGGGACGGTTTTTACTGGAGAATGGGGGGAAAAAATGGGAAGAAAAGAAGCAGGAAAAGGGGGGTGAGGAGAAAAACACTGTACAGTAGAATTTGCGGGCAAAAGGTATTTATGATTCCCTTTGAAGTCCTTATTGAACAGGGCAAGCTGAATTTTAGCAGGCCGTGATAGTGGGGAGGGTAAATACTTAAACCCCTTTAGATAATTTCATGTGCTGATATGCCACTTGCAGGCTGTGTGCTTGTGTTTGTGAGTGTGTGTTTGTGTTTTCTACCTACAGGGAGAGAGAGAGAGAGAGAGAGAGAGTGGTCGCTGGCTTTGTACCTGCATACAGAAGCTTTTACAGATTCTTTGGGCAGTCAGGGAGACCGGTGGGTTTGTGTGTGGGATTTTTATTTTTTTTTGGTGGCAGGGATGGAATCTTTGGGATGGAATATTGTTGGATATTTTTTTGAAGTACACACACAGAGACTTAAGGGTCCCCACAAGACCAGTTATACACAGACGGCTTACAGACAAAAACACCACACGTTATATCCAGTGATGGGAATAACGGCGTTATAAATAAACGGCGTTACTAACGGCGTTATTTTTTCTAGTAACGAGTAATCAAACGAATTACTGTTTCCCCCGTTACAACGCCGTTACCGTTACTTACAATAAAATGCGGCGTTACTATAATTTATTATAATATTATTATAATTGTATTTTTCAGTTGATCTGAATGCGCAATGTGCAGTAACTGTATTTGACGTACCGTAAACTCTAGTGTGAAGCTGAAGGCGCACGACTTGCTGTCGCTTTCTCACACAGACGCAAAGAAAGATACAAAGCAAGAGAGTCTTACATACCATGCAGAATTGACGCGCTACATGTAAACGATATTCTTTGTTGTATTTTCCTGTCAGAATAATCGAGTTCTTTTTTGAATTTTTTTAAGAACTGCCGGTTTCTCTGGTAGTGGGCGGAGCTAACGTGCAAACGACAATCTCATTGGCTGGTCCTCACCTATTGTCATCCCTGTTTTGATTTCAGCAAATCAATTCGAGCGAACGCAGACAACGTGATTAATATTCATGAACCCAGCAGCTCATTAATCCTTAGTGCGTTTTATATTATTATTAGTAGTAGAATTCCTTGTAGTTTTGTTATCTTATCATTATTAGTTTTAGTTTTTTTCCCCCTTTTTTTTATAGAAACTAAATGACAAACAATATCTTAAGCACCACCACCAGTCCTAAGTTCAGTCAACATGACAAATATGCGTTCATACATGGTTATTCTAATTACTAAAGTTCTATCATCTTATAATGCTAAATGATCATAATATCATATTATAATACTGACTGATGCTAAGTGTCAGATATTTATATTGAATTTGATAGGTGTCTCTCACATTGTCCCACAGAAACATTAAAATAGTGTAGATTAGTGTACAATGTTTTATAATAATAATTTATTCTATTTAGTGTCCATTTCATTCATTTAACATATATTTAATATTGGGGGCATCCAAGTTATTTGACATATTTGGACATTTAAAAAAAAAAAAAAAAAAAAGTAACGCAATAGTTACTTTCCCTGGTAATTAGTTACTTTTATAATGATGTAACTCAGTTACTAACTCAGTTACTATTTGTGAGAAGTAACTAGTAACTATAACTAATTACTTTTTTAAAGTAATGTGCCCAACACTGGTTATATCCCACCAACAATACTGAAAAAAAAAATATTGTCTGGTCAGCCTGTTACTGGATTGCTCACTGTCACGTTGTCACTGGTTTTGCCAGATTAGTGGAGTCAAATGTTTGAGACATGATGTTTGATTGATCGATTGCATGTTGTTCAAAGTGTGCGGTTCTTGGCAGGAATGAACTACAGACTAGGCCAGACTTCACGTCTGATAAGTCTGGGTTTAAAACCATTTATACAAGATCTTTAGTCATTGTTGTACTTTTTATTATCTTTACATTTAAAACTTGAAAGCTGTGCATGTAACTGTTCAAAAGTTTGGGGGTGGTAATTTTTTTACTGTTCTTTTATTGTTTTGAAAAAAGTCTCTTATGTTTATCAAGGCTGCATTAATTTGATCAAAAACACACAATAATATAAAAAACAATAATATAAAATATTTTGGTAACACTTTAGTATAGGGATCAGTTGTCACTTTTAACTAGTTGCTTAATAGCATGTCTATTATTAACATACTGGCTGTTTATTAGTACTAATAACACACATATTCTGGATGATCATATTCTACATCCTTAATCCTACCCGATACCTAAACTTAAGAATTACCTTACTAACTATTAATAAGCAGCAAATTATGAGTTTATAGATGCAAAAGTCATAGTTAATGGTTTGATAATAGCAAGAATTGGACCTTAAAATAAAGTGTGACCAATATTTTTACATTTTAAAATAATCATCTATTTTACAAATGATCAAATGAAGGTAATTCATTTTTTTTGGCACGGCTGAATTTTCAATGTTATTTTTATAACAGCTGTGCTGCCTAATATTTGTGTAGAAAAAGTGTTACGTCTTTTCAAGATTCCTTGATGAATGGAAAGCTCAAAAGAACATCATTTATTTGAAAAAAAAAAAAAAAAAAAAAATCTTTAGTAACATTTATGACTATCTTAACTGTCACTTTCGATTAATGTAATGCTTCCATGCTGGATAATATTTACTTTTAAGTCTTTGAAACCGTGGTGTATTATATAATAAAAAAGAAAAGGCTTTTCCTTCAACGTTGTATTTATGTATATATCAGAAAAGAAATTTAAGCAAAAGCAAAGTAATTTAGCATACAACATTGTTTGTTTTTTTTTTGTTTTTTTCATGGGGTTCATGAATATTATTTGTTGTTTCTTTCTTGAGTGTCATTAGCAGCCCCACATGGATTCTGCTTGCACAGCACTTTGTAGAAATCCCTACAGATTTCAACAAGACTGGAATGACCAGTGTTCCCAAAGTTCGACCATGTTTGTTATTTAATAATTTGACTAATTTCATTATGTTTTCAGCTAACAATAACAGTGTAGTACCCCATTTAACACATTAATACCATGTTTAAATCTACTTCCACTGAATCCCAGCACAGAAGATGTGAAGGAAAAAAAGATTTGCAGAATCGGACTGGTTCTAGTTATTAGTATCGTCATGTGCGTGTGTGTGATTATATGCAGGTGGTTCAGGCTTGTTCTGCTGGTGTTGAGTGTAGCTCAGTGTGTGCAGGAGCAGACGTTCTCTGACAGCCGCTGAACTCTTTGAAGTCGAATTTTTATTTTTCTTAGAAAACCAATAAGTGCTTTATAATGCCTGATCTGTCTTATCTCCTGAAACCCTCCTCGCACTCTGGGTTTATTTAGTGCTTTGTTTATTTATTTATTTACTCTGCTTTTTTTCTGGCTCGCTCCTTGATCAGCGAGATAAGCGGCTGAAGAAGGAGAAATTAGATCTGGAATTACAGACCATGACTGATTAATCACTATTGGGGATACACACGCACAAACACCACATATATATGCTTCATTAAATTCCACAGAGACGTACACAAAACGTCTCTGCCAGTCAGGTACATGCCGACCTTGTTTAGTAGATATACGTCTTTGAGTGTCTAATGTGTCTGTCTTTCTTCTCTATCCCTTCTTTTAATTCCTCAGAGTCACCAGGTTGGCTATCATGTTGGGGTTCTTAAACGAGTTAAGCCACGGTTCAGAACAATGAGGGGAAGAATGGGAGATCCTGATGCCAAGCCACTGTAAAATTGCTGGATTCGCTTGAAAAATCGCAAAGAAAGAGAGAATTATAAAGAAGATATTGCAGATAATTCGAGAGGTTTTAGGAGAGGAGGGAAAGAAAGAGGATGATATAAAAGGAGCCCGGGAGAAAGAGAGCTCAGAGCGTGTCTGTATGTGAAGACGTGTTACGCAGGAGTGCAGTCTGGTGGCTGATGCATACTCAGAAGTTGCAGGCTTTGTGTTTGTTTGTTTGTGTTTGGACAGAAGTTGAGAGCGAGGGATGACACTCTGGCTGAGATGAATAGACACAGATGTGTTTGATAGTAAACACTCTCTCCCTCTCCAAGGGGAAATGTTCCTGTAGAAATCTGTTATGATCCCCTCGCTTTCAACTCACTTCCTTTCTGTCTCTCTCTCTCCCTCTGTCTGTTTTCGTATGGTGCTGTGAAAAGTGGCAGATGATTTCGGGATTAGAAAGCAAATTCAGCATCTTACGCTGAAACAGAGCAGGCTTGACCACAAGAAAGTCAGATCACATGCTACTGGCGAAGAGTCTTGAAATTGTAGCAGACTGGTCCTGAGTGATAACCCACATGAATGCTTCAGGTCCACTGATCCTTGATTCGGAACCAGTTGGATTTTTGGAACTAATAAAATAAATAATCTTGATTTTTGATCATATTGAGAGTGGTATTGGTTGAGTATAGTGGGTCTTTACCTGTAAAATATTTCAGATTTAAGATGTATTTTGAAATGATTCCATGTACTCATGGCTATGAGGTATAACAGTTAATGTCAAAAAATGTAACAGTATATTTAAAGATATGAGACCAAAATGTTCTATTAATGAGTTTCATTATAATGTGTGGTGTTAATCATGTACTTCAGTGCTCTTTAAATGTACAACAATGAACAGATTAAAAAGGAAAATAATTTGTGAATATATAGCAATTAAAAATTATTTAGTGGAACATATAACTGTATAAAACTATATAAGATTTTGAATGCATCATAATGGATTTAAGAACATTTTTTGTAAAGAAATGGACAATAATTGCTTTGTCTGTATAATGATTGATTGATTGATTGATTGATTGATTGATTGATTTTCATACTGATATTACACTTTCAATTAGACATACCAAAACAAAAATGTCAAACTGTAAACCTCTGAACTGCATAAATACTTTGTATTATCATTTGAAATATTTTTTTTTAATATTTTAATATTTAGACTATTAATAATGCTTATTATATAATAGCTTATCTTTATTGGTAATGATATATATATCATCTGTCTTGCATATCATCAATATCTGTCAATCTTTCCTGGCTTCATGGAACATGTTACAGATATAGCTAATTAATTTACATTACCGTTATGAGCCGGTTTATAATGCGTTATGAACTGGTTTTATGCCTTCTGAGCAGATTTTGTGCTTTTATGAGTGGGTTTTGCTTGTACAGGCTATAAATATTATTCTCTGCTCTTTTCTATGGTGTACTTAATGTGAGTGTCTGTTTGTATCTTTCTAACCACTAATATTATACTTAGATGTCATAGCGAATGATTCCTGCACATATTTCTTAAGGCATTCTCGCTGGAGATATTAAACTCTGATTTTGGAAAGAAAATTCTCTTATTTGTTACACTTACTCATATATAGTTAATGCACTGGAAAAATGTGTTCTGTTATACAAGAGCCCTCAGGCTTCCCAAAACCACTGATGCATATTACTTCATTCAATTCACTACTGATATTTTCAGCATTTCGATGACATAAATTACACAACACAGTGTCTCCTATAACATCATAAATTGTAGTCGGTACAACTTGGGTTGGGTTTCGTTCTTTTAGTGGCAAGCCAATGTTAATCTTTTTCCCAAATGTCACATTTCAGCCACCGTAGAAAAAAGACATATAATGAAAATGGCTTCAGGTCTATGTGATGGTAATCTCTGCCTAGAGTTCGCATTCTTTAAGTGCTGAAAATGAATCTGTGTGGCGTGAGGAGAGAGTGAGGTTTTGGCGTCGATCCCACTGCCAAAAGCTTTCACTGGCAGGAGAAACGTGGGTACAAGATGCTAATCTCTAATCTCTGATCAGCAGGCAGATCCAGAAGGAGATGGAGGTGGAGAGAGATGAGGCATATGTGTATACATATGTTTGTGTATGAGAGAGAGTGGAAGTGGGTATGAAGTCACAAAGAAAGTGATACATTCAAGAGACAGAGTATTGAGAACAGCAAAAGTGATTTAAAAGACATTGATATTGATATGTCATAACCAACCATAAAACATACATACCACCATTTAAATGTTTGGAGAAAGATTTTTAAAAGTCTCTTATGCTCACCAAGGCTGTATTTATTTGATACAGTAAAAACAATAATATTGTGAAATATCATTACAATTTTAAATAACTTGTCTGTTTGAATATATTTGAAAATATGTAATGGAATGTTATAGAGAAGCTGAATTTTCAGCAGCCATTACCCCAGTCTTCAGTCTCACATGATCCATCAGAAAGCATTCTGAGAAACATTTCTTATTATTGGCAGTTTTGAAAACAATTGTAATGCTTAATATTTGTGGAAAACCTCAATTTTCTTTTTTCAGGTTTATTTGATGAATAAAAAGTTCACTAGAAAATGTGTAAAATTTTAAATGCCTTTACAGTCACATTCTGATCAGTTTAATGCAGCCTAGAATAAAAAAGTATTAATTTCTTCCAAAAAAAAAAAACAAAACAAAAAAAACCCAGACGTTTAAATGGTAGTTTGTTTATATTTACATACATCTATTTTTACATTTTTAATAGTGGTGAATAATTACTCATAATTAATGGAGAATTGATCATTTAAAAAAATATTATTCATTACTAATAATTTAGTAATGTTGGTGTTATGATGCAGTAATGTGTGTGTGTGTGTGTGTGTGTGTGTAATGCAAAGAATGCCATAGTACTTTGCCTTAAAACATGCTTTTACAAAATACATTTAATTGATTTATTAGACCTTTTTTATTTTTTTTACTCATACTGTTTGTATTTGCTGGATATAGTTGAAATCTTTTGGGTGAAACTGCTTTGCAGATCTATGAGATTTTTGGAGCTTATATTACATATACAGAAAGAGTGGTTGAATCATTAAACTCTTAATCTATCGACATGTTAGGCAGCAGATTTGGTGTTTTGAGATGTTATCAAGGGCTTTTGGTCTGCAGTTGCTTTTTTTAAAAACTTTCCCACCTAAAAGAGACAGAGACAAACCATGGCAGATAAAGAAAGAAAATCACAAAGCTTTTAGCCTTTGCCTCATTAGCTCAAGCAAAAAGCATATGTCCAGTTGCCTCTGGCTAGAGGAACCACAATCCCCAGCACAAAAGCCTGCGGCCCACAGAGCTGCCCTACAATGCCTTCAAACGCTGTCACTTGTTGCGTTGTGCTCTTCAGCAGCTGGGTTTCTATTATCTGTCCCCTCCTCTGTCCTCGGACACATTGCTGTGATGTTGTGAACACATTTTTTTTAATGTTTTACACTTCATATAATCCATTCTCTCAGCGTGCTGGCTCTGAGGGGAGAGGTAATTGATGAGCCTCAGAGAGATCAGAGGGTCAATGTGGCTGAAAGGCCAAGCTCTCAATCACACACACACACACACACACGCAGACATACATTTGTGTGTATATATTGTCTGTGCGCTACACATTTAATGTGGCATGTGTTATTCAGTATTCCATAGTACTCTACTGTAGTTCAGTACATCGACTGGGGTGAGGACCTAACAGAACTCCCCCTAAAAACACGTCCCACCAACTACAGATAGTGATATATGCGTCTGTACACAGGCACAGAAGGCCCCAAAAGATATTTGAACACCTCATCTACTTTAAAATGTATAAATGACATTTATTTGTCAGAAAGATAACACTTTTCAAGCAAAATGTTCACAAAAAAGGAGATTTGCCAGATTTGAAAGATAAAACTATATATATACTGTTTAAAATGTAGACAAAATGTGGCCTCATGTAATGTTAAAAAGCCTATCAGATATGTATTTTGGAATTGTGGAACCTTACTCTTTTATGAATACTTCCTATTTAGACTCATTTGACACTGCTTTTCACATACTATATAGAAAGAAATTAGGTTAGAAGTGATTACTCACACTCTTAAAAATAAAGACTCCAAAAGGGTGTTTTTGCAGTGATGGCACAGAAGAACTATTTTTGGTTCCCTAAAGAACCTTTCAGCGAACAGTTCTTAAATGAACCTTTTTGAAGAACCTTTTCTCATTATAAAGAACCTTTTCTGCATTTGAAAGGCCCCATGGATGTTCAAGGTTCTTCATGTAACCATTGATGCCAATAAAAAACCTTTATTTTTAAGAGTTCAACCCTTATTTTGGTCAAGTTAGTTCCTAGTAAATGATCTAATTATATGAGTTTCATACGTTCTTTAAAGTGGAGGTTCACCCAAAAAAATGCAAATTCTGTCATTGTTTACTCATATGACTGACTTTATTCTGTGGAACATCAAAGAAGTTATAAAAAAAATGTTGGTAACCAAACTGTTTTGATGACCATTGATTTCTATTGTGTGCACAAAAGACATTTCTCAAAATATAGTCTTTTATGTTCCATAGAAGAAAGAAAATCATAATGAATGAATGACATTAAATACAATTTTTGTCCAGCATTTGGAACCACTCTAAAATGCTTATTGAGAATTAAAATACACTTGACATTTAAATGATTGAATGATACATACATGCTGAAATTGCATGTAACTTTTTTTCTTATGCCATTAACATAAAACTGCCTCGGGCGCACTAATTTCCAACTCATCTGTCCATCAAACAGAAAAAAACATACTGTGAAACACACACTGTTGTCACGCTGCCTATGTTTTACGAATTGATCAAATACAGTCTAGCTGTGTAAATTTAGTTTGTGTGTGTTTGTCAAACGTAGGTTTTCTAGAGAATGCCCTCTGGCTGTTATGCATTTTAAATCCTCATGTCATACATTATCTTAGTTTGGCGCTAGCTGTTCAGGTTTCTGTTGGTATTTTAGATGGCCTTTCTGCTATTGGTTGGCTGGTGTACCTGTCACATAGTCCTGGTGAGTGTGCATGTGTGTTTATTCTTCCCCTCTGTTAGTGTGGGGTAACCCGAAGTGTGTTTCCTTATACAAATACACACAGCCGCCCCTGTTAGTCACTTGCCCTCTGTCTCACCCTCTTCACTGTGGTCCTGAACCCAGGAGCACTGCACAACATCACCCATCTGACGACAGCTACCGTCATTCAGGGGTAAGCAAGCACTCGCACAGATAAGGTGCACGTATATAGGGTGGTAAACGTAAGTTGGTTGTGAAAATTTCTCTCATCAACCCAACTTGTAAACACAAAACACATAGTTTTTCTCTCTCTCATGCACACACACGATCGTGAGTCACTGTTGTTGTGTCATCTATGTTTAGTCTGATGTGATTCAAGTGACCTCGTGACCCCATAGTCAGAGTTACTCTTGGCAGACTCTTTCACCCGACGCTTTCTGAGACAGGATGACTCTAACAGGTAACGAACGCTGACAGGTAATGCTTCAGCGAGAGACAGAAGTGCTGTCTCACGGATGAACGAGGGATGAAAAGAAATAAAGAAAAAGGGATTGCTGTGAAACAGGTGAGGTGAACCAACGCTCAGAGCACTTTTTGCGTATGCTTTCTTGCCTATCAATCATTTTAGCTCCTGCTAGTGTAGAGGAAGACAGCGAGAGAGGGGAAGTTTGGCATCTTGCATCTTTTTAAATGAAATGAAAACGCAGATAACTTTTTAAAATGTTTTTTTATTGTTATATTAAAATATGCTGCCA
Organism: Tor tambroides; assembly: GCA_021397915.2. NCBI lineage: Eukaryota > Metazoa > Chordata > Actinopteri > Cypriniformes > Cyprinidae > Tor > Tor tambroides. Next base: position 92,839 of record JAFVLL020022427.1, read on the forward strand.
ATCAAGTGTTTTTTTAAAGAAATTTTCAGCAAGGATGAATTAAATGAATCGAAATTGACAGTACAGACATTTACATTGCTAAAAAGATAAAATAAATGCTTTTCCTTTACACTTTCCATGCATAAAAATACTGAATTTTCATCAGTTTCCATCATTGATAGTAATGATAGTAAATTTTTCTTGAGAATTTTATAATGATTTCTCATGAATCGTGTGGCACTGAATATTTCACAATATTAATAAATATAATAATAAATAATTATTTCACAATATTAATGTTTTTACTTTTTTTCAGTTTTGGTAAGCATAAGAGACTTCAAAAACATTTTAAAAATCTTACCACAAACTTCTGAATGGTGTGTGTGTGTGTGTGTGTGTATATATATATATATATATATATGTGTGTGTGTGTGTATGTGTATGTATATATGTGTGTATATATATGTGTATGTATGTATATATGTGTGTGTGTATATATATATATATATATATTATTGTTATATTATTATTGCGTTAATAAAGTAATGCACGGAGACACATAATTGCAAAGCAAATATAATTTTGTCCTGCTGTTTCTGATTCTGGGTTAATCTTTAGTCTTTGTAAGATGGAGTCCTGCAGCATAAGTAAAGAATAGATTTGACCTCTGACATGAAGGGAATGAATGTATATTGATTTGTTTAAGCACTGGCTAAGAGCTTGTCCTCAGGATTGGTAGTAAAGTTTGCTTCCTTTATTTTCTTTATTTCAAGATAAGAGTGTGGTTGTTTCTTTATTGAGGATTCTCAGGGATCCATAAAGAGCTAGAGTTGCTGTGCAACCCTCATGTGGTTTTATGCTGCCATATTTGTTCCAGTGGTAAATGTATTACTTATTTTTCACTAATGAATATGGTTGTGAACTACTAATCTATGATTATTTGAGATGCAGAACATTATGGAAAAATAAGTGCATTAAAAAAAAAGCCTTACTGTAGATTTGCACTGAAAGTCTTGCTTTATGCCATGACTCTTAGTCTCAGTTACAATTATGCATATTCAGACTTCACATCCTGGTAAGTTCTGAGACACTCCAGGGCTAACAATGTTTTAGCGTGTCTTCATGCAGTATAATTTGAATATCTTTAAAATTTTTGTAGCAAAATATAGTGCTTTTGCCCATCGTGACATTATCACTTACAGTAGTTGTGGTTTCTGTATATAAAGTACACAACCATTTAAAATGTTGCATTTACTGCATTATTAAAAATGCAGTAAAAACAGTAATATTGTGAAATATTATTTCAGTTTAAATGAACTTTTGTATTTTGATATATTTGTAAATTTAATTTATTCCTGTGATGGCAAAGCTGAATTTTCGGCAGCCATTACTCCAGTCACATGATCCTTCAGAAGTCATTCTTATATGCAAATGTGGTGCTCAAGAAACATTTCTCATTAATATCAATGTTGAAAACAATTGTACTGCTCATTTTTGTGGAAACTATGATACTTGTTTTTCAGGAATCTTTGATGAATACAAAGTTCAAAAGAACAGCCTTTATGTGAAACTTTTGTACCATTATAAAAATCTTTACTGTCACTTTTGATTAACTTAATGCATCCTTTCTGTATTAAAGTATTAATTTCTTTCAAAACAAACAAAAAATACTGACTACTGATCCCAAATGTTTGTTTGATGTATCGTATACAGTTGTTGTGCATAACTGACTGACTGACCGAAACTAATTTTGTGTCATTTGTAGTTTGAAGTTATAAACTGTGTTGTTTGTTTGCAGACTCAACTGCTGTTGGCTGTGGTGGAGGACGAGAACTTGGCACAGGAGAATAGAAGAGACATGGCAGACATTTTACTGAACGCCCTGACGGACAGACAGCAGCACAGACAGACATGGAGGGACAGGTATGTGCCCGTGTGCTAAACTCTTGTTTAATGTCACATCATCAGTGAATTGTATAGAAGAAAGGTTTTTAAAAATTTTTTTTAAGGACAGTCCTTCAAGGCCGAGAGAGTTCACACAAACACACGCATACACATGTGCTGATAGCCCATTGACTTCCTTCCTCTGAGATAAGGGCGACTGAGAGACATAGCCCATTTGTTTTCTGATAACACAGCGAACCAGCCGTACACACACAGATACGCATACCAACGCACTAGCACACACTCCTCCTTTCTCTCGCTTTATTTTTTCCCATTAGACTACTGTGTGTGCATGTGTGTGGTAATCTGTCTTCATTCAGCTCAGACCATTAGTCAGTATGGCCTGAAAGAACTGAATTCCCCTTAAAATTCTTGCATCTTAACTTTAATAAAAATAAGACTCCTCCCTGTCTTCTTGTTTCTGTAAATTGGCCCCTTTAAGGGGGTCGTCCCCTCGCTTTGACCCCAGAGTGATGCCCAGGGCTGCTGGTACCTGTAAACAGTACTGATGTTTTGCTAAAATTCCATTCTTAAATCAGATGATGAAAACTATGGAGCAGACCATGATTCATTTGTCAGATGGTGTCAGGGACACAAGCACACACACTTTTAGCCATGTGTGGTACGGTGTAGTAAATTGGTATGTTTCTTCTACATAATATTTTTTTAGTTAATTAGATGCTGTTGTTAACTGATCCACTTTATTCAACGTATTTTTTTAGAAATTTGAAAAAATATGAATGTTGCCATATGATAGCACTGTACCACAATGGATAAAACGGAAATGATTTTTTTTCTCCCCCCTTCACACTGTTCATAGTGGCCAATATGGCATTTACAATGATAAAAAATGCATGTACTATATGCATAAATAACGCAATTACATATTACAGAATGATTTTTTTTCTTTTCAGTCAGAAATGAACACGAAAATGTTTCATGACACAGGTTAGCTAATCCAACTGACAACAGTGAAAATATTCAGAATTATTGTCTTTATGGCTTTAAAATCAATTTAGGTGAACCCATAATAAAATTGCATTCAATTTTAGACTGTAGGAGTTCCACGTGTGTAAATACATTAATCATTTAATGAATTAAATATTTATATAATTCAAAGAAAAAAAAATACTTTTTTTTTTTTTAAGAAAAATTGTCCATTTTCTATTGAGTTAATAATAATAATAATAATAATAATAATTTATGTATGGTATCATTCAAAAGTTTGGGGTCAGTAAGATTTTTACTTATTTATATATTTAATAAAGAAATCATATATGAATGAGTGTTTCTTGAGCACCAGATCAGCATATTAGAATGGTTGACTATTGAATGGTGACACTAAAGACTGGAGTAATGACTGCTGAAAATTCAGCTTTGTCATCATAGGAATACTTTTTTTTTTTCTTCTTCTTCTTTTTTGTACATTTCAGTTTTTACTGCATTTTTGATCAAATAAATGTAGCCTTGGTGAGCATAAGAGAAAAAATAAACAAAATTAAAATCTTACAGAACCCAAACTTTTGAACAGTAGTGTACAGTAGCTTTTTTTTTGTATTTTAAAAAGATCAAATGTGGATAAATATTTTACTGTTAGAACAATTCATACTTTATAGTTTCATCTCACTGCTGAAGAAACTGAGCAGTTACACACACACACACACACACACACACACACACACACTAACTTGTACAACACATTTGCACACTCGGTCACAGCCACGGAAGTTTATTTCATCAGACGGAGCAATGTGATTAGATAATGCTACCTTCATTCCTCTGTGTCTGCACATACTCCAATGTGTATGAACTCATCCCTTTCCACTATCACTTCCTGCCCCCCTTTTGGAGCGAGATAACGTCACTCTTCGAAACATCAGGCACAGGTCTTTAAAGTAGCTGTCAACAAATCACATTTAGGGAGTGGAGGCAGATAGCTCAGGCTAAGGTTAAGACACGCTGTTAAGACAAAAATGAACTCATAGCTGATAATATCTCCTCCGACACAAGCTGATAAAGTGAACGTCATACACCGCGCTCCGCTCACCTGAATGCGGTGATGTATTAATACTATTATCATGACAGACTCTCATGACTCACAGTGCCGAACACAAACATCCATTTCTGACCACTCTTCTTGAAAGGAAACTTCTTGGAGCAGCGTGCTAAATCATGTCGCTTATTTTGCCGTGAAAGGCTGCAATTGTTTTATTAATTTAGTATGCAGCAGGCCCGCTCCTCACATTATGCCTTTCTTTTGTCTCTGTGTCTGTGTTTTGAGTGGTAAAAACCGGGTGATGGATGGTTGGCGCTACAGGCTCATAAACATAAGCACAGCGGGCTGATTGATTAAGGCTTTTATTGTCTTACAGACATTTGCTTTCTTAAACAGTAGTTGGAGTGCTGCAGACTGGGGCCTCTGGACCTGCTTTCAGCTATCTGAAGTTACCTTGAGGGACAGAGATGCTAAATGTGACTGTAGGCTCCTCCTGTTGACTTATGGAAACTCAGGCTTATTAACTTACCTAATGCACTCATGCAGGTCACCTCCAGACATTTTGGCTCTTTATTTTAACCTCTTTTGATGGACTCGTTAAAAAGATTTTTTGCACATTTTGGTCATTTACTTTTTATTTTGCTTTTGCATTATGAAAATGTCAAAACAGATATCTTGCTGCTATCCTTTTTTGGTGTGTGCACTGCATTTCCATTTATTATTTAAAATTGAAAAAATTAAATGCAGCTTTTTGTCTTAAAGTTCCTGTTCTCCAAAATGTTATTTTTATTTTTTTATTTTCTGGTATTTCTGCTGTAATTATGACAACCGAAACAGAGAGTGTTAATATATTAACCATGATTCATTTTTGATTCAAAATGGCTTTTTTTTTTTTTTGATTATTATTTTTATTTATTTATTTTTTTTATGTGTCAAGAACTGTATGTTTTTGAGTTATTGAGGGAAAGTAAATATTTGTATTGTTTTTTAATTTATTATTATTTAAGAACTATTGACTATTTTTGCATTTTAATTTAGAGTTCAGTTCATTTTAACATATCAATAATATATATATATATATATAGATGATATATCATCGCAGCGCGGAAGGTAATCTATCGTTGTGTGATGAGGGTACAGCGAACCAGTGTTGCCAGGGTCTCGGCACAAGTGGGCTATTTTGAAAATACAGTCGCGGGAAAAATTACAGAGCTATGGGTTGCGGTTTTTTGGGCTACTTTTATAATGTACCGCGGCCGCCCAAAGTGTATATAGACAAATAAAAATGAAAATAGATCCTTTTACTAATGTGTATTATACTTGGAATGTATACCTGGCAACTTAAGAACGGAGAGGCGGTTGTAACATCACAAACAACGTGAGTTTCAGCCAGAGCATACATGTTAAGGCTTTTACACAGCAGAAATAAACATGACAACAGCCACTATAGATTATATAAGATAATAAACACACGATTACGATAGGATATGGTTTGTATGTGATTTTCTTGAGATGAATGTGTACATCTGAAATGCTAATTTGTGCAGCTATATAAAAGGCTATACATAGCATTTAACAACAGTAAACGACCAAATTCCACATGTGATCGCAAAAGGAAGTTATTGCTAACTGCTGTAGGCTTTGTAAGGTCATTATATGATAATGAAAATGATTACTGAATTACATGGGGGTTTAGGAGAGGGGAGGGGAGTGAATGGGCCTGAGTTTGATAAATGATCTCTGAAAATGCCCATCTGTCTCCACCCCCTCTCTTTCAGTCTCTCTCTGCGTTATATTCCCCTCTTTTCTTTTTCATCGCCATTTCTGTGTTTTTGCGTATTCTGTTTTTGGTTTTCTTGCTTTATCACTCCATTACGAAAAGCGATAGAGTGAAAAATGGAGCAGTAGGGGAGGTGTGAGAGGAAGTGTGCATCTGTGTGCTTGTGTAGTGTTGGACTCCACAGGACCTAAAACCACAGGAGAGAGAAGCCACCGTTCACTTCATGTCAAATAGTGGAAAAATGAACTCACCCTCCTCTCCTCTAGATACACAAGATGTCTGTCAGGTTTAAGTGGACAAGGCAGATTTAGGGCATAATTTACTAAAGCATGTAGGTCATCCAAAAGCTGTTTTTCATAGACGAAAAGTGCAGGAGAGCATGTACTTGGATGAATGGCTCTTATTAAAGGCTGAAGTTATTAATCATTTTATTTAAATCTGAATTTAAGATTTATGAACTGCAAAAGACTTCAGTTAATCTGTTCTCAACTGTATTTCCTTGTGTTATTTTGAAAATGTCTCTAAAAAAATTGGTAACACTTACGAGGTTCAGTTCATTAACATTAATTTGATATAATATATAACTACATATTTTTTTACAGCATTTATTAATCTAAGTAAATGTTCGTTTACAAATATAACATTGTTGTTTAGGTCTTGTTCTTTTACAATACATTAACTGTCTATATATATTTTTTACATGTTTTTGAAAGAAGTATCTTATGCTCACCAAGGCTGCATTTATTTGATCAAAAACTATAATATTGTGAAATATTATCACAATTTACACAAACTGTTTTCTCTTTTAAAAAGTAATTTATTCCTGTGACGCAAAGCTGAATTTTCAGCAGCCATGACTTTAGTATTCAGTGTCACATGATTCTTTAGAAATCATTCTGATATGCTGATTTGCTGCTCAGGAAACCTTTATTATTATCAGTGTTGACAATTGATGTGCTGCTAAATATTTTTGTGTAAACCATGATACATTTTTTTCAGGATTTGATGAAACGTTCAAAAGAGCTGTTTTTTTTTGTGGCATTATAAATTTTTGCTGCCTTTACTAAACTTTTGAATGGTAGAGTTTGTAGAAATTAATAAATGCTGTAAAAGTATAATGTATGAACTGGTGTTAACTTATAGAACTTTATTATAAAGTGTTAAAGTATTTGAATTGAGTTAATCATTGCATACATTGTGGCAAATGTTTGTTTGCATTTGAGCGTGTGAGTGTTGCATCCTGGAGGCCGCAGCTGCCCTCATCACTCACCCCCAGTGCGTGACCTTTGACCTCAGGCTCTGAATGTCTGTATTTCAGTGAGTGTCTCAGTGTGTTGAGTGTGGTATGACCTCTCGTACTTCACCTGGGTGGAAACCTTCTGAACAAGAAATGCCACAGGCTGTCATCACACACACACTGAAAGGTCATGGAGTTCAGAGGGCAAGCAGAAGTTTCTCCACAGACTAGAACATCAAAAACCAAACATTACACACATAGGCAAACATGATTGCTAACTCACCTGTGTTTTGGCAATACAAATGAGGTCAGCGTTAAGGCTTTACAAGTAACGCGCATTGAATAATCAGATTGTTTTAGAGGAATGAAGTTAGGTATCATTTTATTTTAAGGTGTCCTTGTTACATGTTGCATGTGCTTACTATTATAATAACAATAAAATATGCATAATTACATGCAAGTAACCCTAAACCAAACCTTGTTCCTAACCTTAACCATAAAGTAAGCACATGTAGTTAATGTTACTCAGTACTTAAATGTATAATTACACTGTAACAAGGACACCTTAAAATAACGTGTAACCTAATGTCATTAACATGTTACTTTTTGAATTAGCACTATCATATTTAGTGTTTATATAGCACTATAAGCACTATACTTTAAGTAATGCACGCTTTGGATCTTATTCTTATGCACAATCCTATTTCTCTTCCATTTCATTGGCTGAGACATACATGTATTTATTCTTAATCATAAAAAAAAAAGTAAATTAATGTGCAATCAGATTGTTTTTATAGTTAGATTTTAATTTACTAGTATTGTTTTAGTGTTTTTTATACATCAGGACCTTTCTAATTTTAATTAGTTTTTATTTTGACATTTTCAGTTTTCAGTTTAATTTGAGTTTTACGATTTAGTAATTTGTGTACTTTTGTCATAATTAGTTTTTTTAAAAATATCTCTATTTATTTTTGCAAAGCTTTAGTTTTGTTTTCAGTTTTAATTTTAGTAATTTTTATTAGTATTTTGGTACATTTCCTAAGCAACATTTCTATTTTTTTTTATTTTTTAAGTTTAAGTTTTTCGTGTAATATTTGCATTTTATATTATTTTAGCTTTATTTCAGTTACTAGAAACAATTTTTAATAGTTTTAGTCTTGATTTTAGTTAACAATAACAAAACTGAACTTAGATAATCACATTAATATTTGCAAAGCTAAAACATCAAGTTTAGGGAAGATATATTCAGGGGAGTAGGGGATCGTTATAATATTAAAAAAGTCAAGCAATCAGAAAACCGTAACGCAAAAGTAACTAACAAAAACTAACATCTTAATTCCCGTAAATTCAGAGTCTACATTTTTTTAGGAATATCAAAAAAGCTATACTTAAAAGTACCATTCCCAAGAACTGAATGTACAACGTATTGCATATTAACACATTCACAGTTGGTTTTCCCTCTGTCTTTATTCCTCAGTCTCACTTTCATTGGCACACAAATTCACTCCACCGGTTGTCGTCTCATGAGGAACGGGGTGTCTCCATAGCTGTCAATCCTGCGGCGTATCTTTTGTCCCAGCAGTGACTGTGTCCCTCCCACCAGGGTCTGACAGAGTACAGACAATAGAGCTGCTGTCCCCGAGTGGAGGGAAAAAGACCGTTAACGTCTATCTTCAATGAGAACGGACAGGCTCACCCTGCACGTGACAGCTCTGATTCTGGAGAGACCTTTACAGTTCGTAAGAATGGAGATATCATGCACACACACACACCTACGCTTGAGGGTTCGATGGCGTTTGCTCTTGCTAACTCGTCAGTTTAATTAACCAAACTGCTTTTGTGTGTGAATTTGTCTGCCAGTAAGTAGGATGGGTTAATGAAAAAGCCGTAACAACACACAGGTACACACCCGTATACGAACATTCTTACGCACACATGAAGCCGAGTGATAGTGCAGTGTGTTTTTTCTTACGGCTTGTGATGGGTGTTTTAGCAGAGCGTCACTGGCTAGAGCTTCTCATGTGTTTCACCGAAGGCTCCAGTGCTCACGGGCAAACACCTGGACTTGCTCTCCATAAACACACACACA